>CM033756.1:38599749-38833454 GCA_019671005.1 Hibiscus mutabilis | reverse complement strand
CTTGATTTATAGTTATAACTTGATTTTGTGTTTTTATGTGGATTTAATTGGGTAAAATTGATGAAATGATGAAAGATTCGGATTGAATCTGATTTCCAGTGTTAAGGATTATTTTTTAACATATTTTGGATGTATAATGATGTTGATAAGTCGATTTTATCAATAGAATCCCGAAGCTTTTGAATCTCTAATTGTTTAGGTTGCTAGATTTGAGTTTTGAGGTGTTGTGGTGGCTGTGTGTTTGCTGGAGGTGTTAGGTTGATTTGATTCTATTTCTAGATGTTATATGATGATAAAAGTGGTTTTAGATTGCTGGTTTATGGATGGGTTGTGTTTGGGAAGGATTAGATGGTGTTTTCGGTTGTTTTGGTTGGGGAGTTGTGAGATGTATGTAAGAATCCTTGAAGATCTAGAGTTGCAATGTTATAAATGCATTGAGATGCATTAATCATCTGTTGTATTGTGGCTAAAGTAGGGGAGATGGATCCAAATGTGATCCGTGAAGCCTTGGAGGTTTCGAACGTATGATTTTGCGTCGGTGAATCAAGGTTTCGTGTATCGGTGTGTGAGAACGTGGATTCCATCATTGGAATGTTTTAAGGGTGGTTTATGGGTGTTTAAAGTTAGCTTAATACGTTGGTTTAAACTTGGAAATAAGTAAAAGATGATTTTCTCTCTCGGTCGTGCTAGTGGAAAATGATTTTATGTACTTGTTTTGATTTACATGTTATCTACTGTTTAAGCATGATTTAAAGTATTTGATATAATGTTTTAGAGCATGAAATGCTGAAGGACGCACATGGTAAGTGATCCTTCTAAGTATGTGGTTTATACTTATGTTTTAAAGGATGGTTGTTGCTTTGGAAAACGGTTTGGTTAATGCTTGTTCAAAATAGTGAGGTAAATGGTAAATGGTTAATTATATTGGCAAATAATGTGGTTTTAAAATTGTTATCAGATATAGTTGGCTGGCCATAGGATTGAGTGCACTATAATAAGTTGCCTTGGATGTTGAGGGGTTTATACGGTGTACCGAATACTCCATCCAAGTACCCTAACGGTTGAGGGGTTATATGGTACCGGAAACTCCCGTTAGTGGATTAAGCGTTTAACCGATGAGTTGGGGTTGGTGTCCCCATGGGTTGAAAGTGTACCCAGTTGTTAATGTACCACGATTGTGATTGTATCGCTATTCCGGTTGAGATGGCTTGAAGTGTTGGTTGAAGACTTGTTGAATCCGTGTATCCGATGAAATCTTTTGTTAATGGACTTGTTTAATGATCACTTGTAAGCCAATGTAATTGTTAATGTATCATTGAAAGGTTTACGTTGTACAATGTGAAGTATACATGTTTTCTCCTTAAGCTTTGCATATGGTTTGTTATGCATGGGAAGGCTTGAGTTAAGGTTTAGCAATAGAATTTGTTGTTGGTTAATGATACATGTTGTGTGTTTACTCTTTAAGCTTTGCATATGGTTGTTATGCATGGAAAGGCTTAAATTGAGGCTTAGCAATGGAATTTGCTAGTGGTTTATGGTATAGGTTGCATATGGTTTTATATGCTAGTTTTGAAAGTGTAAATTGCATGGTTGTAAAGGCATGATAATGTTTACATGATGTTTTAAAAGTGGTTTGGTCATGAGTTGAAGTGAGTTTTTGAAATGTTGTTGAGAAACGGTTTCAAATGCAATGATGTTGTTTTTGTGTTTTGAGCATTCCTCACTAAGCCTTGTGTGCTTACGCTCCCTTTGTCCATCAATGCAGAGGATTTAAAGCTTGGAAAGCAGTGTGAAGCAAAGGATCGATACAAGACTTGGTAACCAAAGTATATTTTCATATTAGACTATAAATAATAAGGGCAATGGGGGTTTTCTTTGTTTTTGGGAGATGTGTGTTAAACTCCCTGGTTGAGCAAATTTGTACTGGTGTTTCTGGTTTATAAAAGGCTTCTATGAATTTAATATTGCTTTAGATTGTATTTTGGCATATTTGTTGAAGTGCTTATAGGTTGCATGCCTATAGATTTTCCTTTCGATGCTTATACCATGAAGTGATGCTGGAATGATGATGTTTAGCGGTGGTTTAATTCATGGAGCTGATGTGTGCTTGTTAGGGGCATGTTAGTATGGTTTGGGGATCTTGGAAGCATGTAAAACCAGCTAAAAATGACATTACAAGACCAAGCGTATCGGTATGAGTGTCTACGTTTCGGTACAGGTAGTCCAATTAAAGCTTAGCATACCAGTACGCGGGCCACCGTTTCGGTATGTCTAGACGAAATCAGCCTGGTGCTTCGATACAGGCAAGGGTGTTCAGGTACGGATTTGAGACACTGAAATCTGCTTTTTGGGATAAAACCTGCGTACTGAAACACTTGCAACCTATACCGGTACGGTTGTAAATACATCTTCAGATGACTGTTAATTTTAGTTATGCGTATCGGTACGTTTTTGGGCGTTTCAAAACAGGGTCTGTGTAATGTGGGCACCGTATCGATACGATTGGTAGAGTTTCGATACGGGTGACCGTTTTCTTAGTTAATGTCATGAATTGAAGTTCAGTTCTCTTGCGTTTTGGTCCCTAAATATTGTGGATGTAACTAAATGTGTTTGGATTATTGTTTTGAGCTAATTCTTTACATGTAAGCATGAAATAAATTTAATTAAAGGTTGGTAACTTAAAATAGGACTGAGTCCTTGAAATTTGTAGAATTTACAATTTAGCCCCTAAATTGCGATTGTGTCCAATTGGATATCAATTCGATGCCCGATTGTGTTGAGTTCTTACCTGTGAATAGTGTGAACATGTAAGGTTTTAATTTGCATCTAGATAAGATAAAAAGGGCGCGGTTCGTGTTTATTCTTACGGCTTACCTTGGTAAACCTAATATATCTCGCTCGATTCGGTCTTGCGACTAAGCCGGGTCGAGGGGGTTACAACTTCGGTGCATATTTGACTCGTGTACCCAGGGTCCTCATATGCTTATATTTGGGCTATGTTTTATTGGTTAATAAATGATAAACAGGTGAATAAGTTTATGAGCTTTTGGAAATAAGTGGCAAGTATATCGATAAGTATTGATATAATATTAAAGGAATTGAACAAGCATATTCATTAGCTTGTATCATGATATATATATATATTGATGCATAGATGACATATTATGACAAATGCACAAGCATGAAAGTTTTATGACATTAGCATATAGTAAATCATTACTAATGCAATGTAAAAGTTGATGCATTGGCATATGTCTTGTTATATAACTGTAGCCATTAAGCTTAATAAGTTTAAATTATTGTTATTAAGTTTTTTATGGCCTCACTAAGTTCGTACTTAGCGTGTGTTTGATTGTGTACATGTAGGTAAATCAAGATGAGAGTGAGAAGAACATTGCATCAATATTGGAAAGATCAACAGGTAATCACAGTAATGACATCCTAATTGAGGTTTGATTATTATAGTGGCATGTATACTTGCTAAACCTATTTGAGTTGTGATTGGCCTTCAAAGTTCATTATGGTTTCATGATAATTGGCATTTCTGGAAAGATTCAAAGTTAAGAGTAATCTCAAGTGATAAGTTGCATGCTAAGATAGTAAGCTTGAGAGCATGTATGTTTTGTGATAGTCAAATGTTCCCTATAAGCATACATAACATTTGAAGATATTTGGAAATTGAATTAGGATGAACTAGAAATATAAAAAATGCAAGAATGTGCATTTTGGGACAGGGTGTACCAGTACTCAAGATTTGGGTTCAGAATTATCAAAACTTGAATTTTGTTTCAAATATCATTAATATTTAAGGATAGTAAAGATGTGACATTTCTGACTTGTGTTTGTCGTACGAATATGAAAAGGGGATGTTACATTCGGTTCCCTCCTCAACTTGTTAGAACATCTGTGACCTACAAAGTGCGTCTCGCTAAAATCCTCCCTCATGGAAGGAGGAAAAGAGTGCAACACATTAATGACCTACAAATGTCAAAGATTATCACTAACCCGTTAACACCTCTCGACAACACAAACCATGCCTAAATCACCAACATGTGACCACAACAAACAATACCCCAACAACTTCTACACAACTCGTTAATACCTTTATTACGCCATTACAAGAAAGAGAAACACCAAAAACAGCCCCTAAAACAAGGCTCAAAACTGACCTCCATATCACCTAAAAACTGCACAACACATCAAAAATGACGATCACTATTAAATGTGAAAAAGTACTATATTTTCTACTTTTTTACTCATTTTATTATTTAGACTTAGGCCCATTTAGTTCCATTTGTGGTAATTCATGCATAAATTGGTAGTCCTTCTGTTCATTAGGCTTGGCTTTGTATTTAGCTATTTTTGTGGAGAAATTGTTGTAGTTTTGTTCTTTTTCTATGTAGGAAGAGTTGTTGAGCCATTTGCCGAAGGTTACCATGGCAAGTCGTGACAAAGCTATTATCTCCAAGATTAATTCAAACGCATTGGATAATTACCCAAGTTCAAATTCAAAAGTTGAGTTAGTTAGAGATCAGATCCCACGGGTTTCACACTCAATTGGACTCTTTTCTCCTCACCTATTTATTGAGATCGCATCAACACATCAAAGGAGAGAAACGAATGAGATAGAGAAATTGAAGCTAGAGGGAGGTCGTGAAGAAGGAGGATTAGATCGTGAAGAAGGAGCTCATCTCCTCTAGATTTTATTTCTTTTCTTTTGTCTTTTCGATTTACCCGATGTTTGAGTTTTCTTCATTGTTGTTTTCTCCTAACCTAGCAATAAACTAGAAATATTTTGGCTTGGGTTTATGGTGCGTAAAGATGAATGATTTGTTTTGGTTTTTAATGCTATAGATTCAACATTTATCCATTCTTGGTTCTTCATTTCGCTTCACGAAAACTTGGGAAAATAACTTGAATGCATTTATTTTTCTAGACTCGGGAGAGTTAAATTCATAAAATGAGTGGATATGTTTCTATTTAAACAACAGTTGGTGGAAACTAATCACCTTAGGAATAAGGAACTAATTTCAGTAGCTAAGAAGAGTGAAAAGATCGATGTTGTCCACCCAAGGTTAACACAAAGATGTATCACCAAGGCTTGCACATTTATCAGTTATTCGGTTAGGGATAACTCGAAGGCATTGAAGAACACTCTGTTGAACATTGAAGGGCAAGTCTACTTGCAACGACAATTCATTTGGCAATCACACCACTACACACGATAACCCAGCCAATTCTCTCATATCGATTATTTCTTTCTATTTATTCAATTTCCTTTACACTTAGTTTATTTTACTTGATATTTATCAACATCATTCTACTTTTTTTTTCAGTGCGAGAGTTAAAAGTCAAAATTTCACTAATCCCTATGGAGACGATCTTAATCTATACTATTACTTCTGACGTGTTCACTTGCACCATTTGCATTGCACTTAAATCACACAACAAGTTTTTGGTGCCGTTGCTGGGATTGGCAATAGCGACTTTATTTTTATTTTCTTTCACCTTTGTCTTTTCATTTTTTTGCTATTTGTTTCAAGGGGCTAACATTTTTGGTTCCGCGTTTATGTATGACTAGAGCGAGACCAAAAGCACAAGACTACCCACTTGAATATGAGATTGAATGAGTTTTTCATAGAAGAAGGAGAGAGCTAGGAGAAATTATGGCAAATCGTGTTGATCTAGTCGGTAATTTGAATACCCACGACAACCAAAATACCCTTGACAATCAGAATGCCCTCGGCAATTAGCATGTCGCCGTAGGAGGCAACGTTGCCCTAGTAGAGCAACTTGTTCATGTATAGAACAGGTATATTCGAGACTTACTTCCAGACCTTGGTGATCTCAACCGAAGAATTTTCACTCTTGATATTCAAACACACACTTTGAATTGAAGCCATTTATGTTTAGCATGCTCAATTCAATTGGTCAATTTAGTTGTTTAGCATACAAAGATGCCAGGTAACATCTAAGATATTTCTTAGCAGTTTGCGATTCTTTTAGACAACAATGAGTCTATGAAGATGTCCTAAAGATAAAATTGTTTCCCTATTCACCAAGGGATAGGGCAAGAATGTGGTTGAATAGCGTACCACTCGGATCATTGAAATTGTGGACCGAACTATGTCGTAGCTTCCTATTAAGGTATAATCATCCTAATATGATTGATAAACTACATAATGACATTACTTCTTTTCATCAAGAAGATGATGAATCCATGTACAAGGCTTGGGATCGATATAAAGAGCTTCTGCGCAAGTGTCCTATACACGGAATTAAAGATTTGACACAAGTGGTAATATTCTACAACGGAGTAAATGCACCAACTAAGATGATGCTAGATGCCTCAACAAATGGCACACTCCTATACAAATCATCGGAGGAAGCCTTAGAGATTTTGGATAGACTTGCCAATAATGATTACCAGTTCCCAACCACCAGGAAGGGACCGATAAGAAGAAATGTCACGACAATTGAGCTTGATTCATCGGATGCTATTTCAGCACAGATTGCTACATTAACCAACATGGTTAAGAATTTGCAGTGACTCAATGATACATAGGAATTCAAGGTATTTGATTCATTTTTTGTTATATAATATTAATCACGAATCTTCTAAATGTCCATAGAATCCAAAGTCAAGCTATTATGTTGGGAATTTCAATCGAAATGATAATCCATATAACTAGAATGGCAGCATCGTTTAATTTTTTTGGAGTAGCTAGAACGACTTCAACAATCTACCCAACGCATAATCATTAGGCTTTTAACAAAACTTGTCACAGCAACAAACTCAATTTTTACAGCAACAATCATCATCAATAAGTCCTTTGGAAACAACTTTGCATGCTTTTATGCTTAAGATTTAGTCTTATATGGCCGAGGCTAGTAATTTTATCAAAAAAACTGACTCTTTTATAAGTAGAGCTGAGATTACATTGCAGAGTCAAGGAGCAAAGTTTAAATCATTGGAGACGTAGGTTGGGCAATTTTCCCAAGTCCTACGTATGAGGCTACAAGGAAGTTTGCCCAGTGACAATGAGGTTGCACGAGGCACGGGGCATGAACAGTGTAAAGTGATAACCTTCCAGACCAGACTGAAGACGAGCCATTATCTAATTTAACCCAAGAAGAGTAATCAACAATCATTACAATCCTCCATTGAGAAAGATGAGCCTAACAACGAGGCTATGGTAATTACAGATGATTAGCCTTTAGAAATTGTCATGGCAATTCCATCTATTTTTTCTCACTCCAATAAGACGAGTAAATGCAAAGAGATCAGATTGCCACCACCATTCCTATAGAGGCTAAGGAAGTAGAAGAATGGGTAACAATTCAATAAGCTCTTTGACATCCTTAAGCAAGTTCACATTAACTTACCATTGGTTGAGGCAATTAAGCAGATGCCCAATTATGCTAAGTTCCTTAAAGACATTGTCTCTAAGCGAACAAATCTGAATGAGTTTAAAATAGTTTCCTTGACAGAAGGATGTATGGCGATGCTGCATAACCAGTTGTCGTCTAAGCTGAAGGATCCAAGTAGTCTCATAGTACCATGTGCTATTGGCAACCATTATGTTGAAAAAGCGCTATGCGAACTTGGAGTAGGCATTAATCTCTTGACAAAATCTATTTTCCAATGATTAAGCATAAGAAAAGTGAGACCCACCATAGTCACGCTACAGCACGTCGAGAGATCTTATGTTTAACCAGAAGGAAAAATTGAAGACATTTTGGTAAGAGTTGATAAATTTATTTTTCCCGCTGACTTTATTGTTTTGGATTGTTAAGCATATGAGTTCGATTGGAAGACCGTTTTTAGTAACGGGAAGAATACTGATTGATGTCGAGAGAGAATAACTCACCATGCGAGTAAATGAGCAACAAGTTGCACCCAATGTCTTCAGAACACTCGAATTTGCAGATGATCTAGAAGAATGTCAAACTATTAGAGCTATCACAAAATTTAATTTTGATGTGGAATAATATTACCATGGAAATTTTATGATTGTTAAATTGGAAAAGTCAGAAAACAAGTCAAAATAAGAAGCAAATTGGGTTGTGATTCAACCGGGTAAAAATTTTAAATCTCTTGATTACTCGAGTAAGGAATTTACACCCCTAAACCTTCTATTGAACAACCGTTGTCTCTTGAGTTGAATTCATTGCTAGAGCAATTCCAATATGCTTACTTAGGAACGGATAACACTTTGCTCGTGATAATTTCTTCTCGGTTGCAGCGTGAACAGAAAGAGAGACAACAAATCCTAAGCACTACTGGGGTGTTGAGGTCAGTCAAAAGCTTACTAGATTTACAAGAAATATGTACTTCAATTTCCTAAGATGGTTGTTCAAAGCCACCATGACAAAACATGCTTCTTTTTTTATACAATCGAGAGTTTGGTAAACTTAAAAGAAAGAAGTTCTCTAGATTCCTATGTTGGTTATTCAAGGAAAGAATGACATAGCAATTCTAAGGGAGGTACCATAGTTAGACTGAGACTACAAATTAAGCTCTCTAGGGAGGCAACCCTAATCTTTGAATTTCTTTATTTTTGTTAGTTTGTAGTTATTTTTGCATTCATATTTTTAGATTTGAATGGTTTATTAGTGTCATCATTTTTAGCAGGAATTACTAAGGAAAAGAAAAATTGCCAAAAAAAATTGAGACAAAAAAAGCTTCTCAAAGAGAAACAACTTGAAGATCATGGAAGAAGGTCCACCGAAAGCATCCACAGTAACAAAGAAAACCATTATGACTAGACCTGCCTCGATAAGTGCACTTGTCGCGGTAATTCCTCAGGTGCTAGCAGATTTAATTTGTCCCTTGTTACAACAATTTGATTGATTGGAGGTGAGGCAGTAAATGTTTTGGCGATACATGAAAGACTGAGATATTGCTCTAGAGAGAGTCATATCAGAGATTAATCTGTGTAGTTTATTTTTTTCCCTGTGTTTTCTGCCAAGTTACTTGCCACGACAACTAAAGCTAACAATTCTAGGCTAACTGCGAACGATAATGCCTGTGTCGAACAAAGGTAATGAACAAAACTCTAACCAGCAATGCACTGACTCTTGTCACAATTTTTTAGATTTCAAAGATACCACCTCTACATAGTTGAAGTCTCCATCTCTAGTAATGAAATCAAAGCAAGCTTCGAAGTGATAAGTTTTGCCAACCAAAGAGGCCGAGTAGGAGGATGAGCCGGTTGAGGAGGTTGAGGAAATTGAAAGTGACCCTACACTAACCCTACCACCACTAACAAGGTGAGGCAGTAAACACCTCCAAGAAACGACCTAATAGATGCTACGAATTTGAGGTGACGACCTCTCACAATAGTACGACTGTATTTCTTTTTATTTTCATTTTAGCTAGTCCATTTTACATGAATTGAGGACAACGTTTCTCTCAAGTTTGGGGGGTTGGTTTTGTCTTGTCTTTGTTTTGTCTGTCTCATTTTTTTTGCATATATTACTTGACACGACAATTGCTTGTTAAACTGCAAAAACCTGCGGTGATATCTTATGATGAGTTAAATGCCACAACATTTAGATGAGAAAAACTTAGATTTTAGGATTAGCATAGAATTAACTCAAAATTTGCTATGATGTTGTTTATACTCACACTGTGACTTGTTGATCTAGGGAGACCCAGTAAATGTTAGGTTAATAAAATATGGAAAAGGTGCTAGAGATGCCCATCTGGCTCTAGTTTAATGTTCAAATTGGTAATAGTCCAAAATTAGTAAATGATTATGGAAATTGTTCAAATTAGGCTTGAACAATTGTTTAATGTTCAATATGGTCACTAAAGACCTAAGGACCATTTCGGCAATGATGTAAAATATTCGGGAAATTTTTAGAAAAAATTTATATTCGAATAGTCATGTTTAAAAATCAAGTTAGCAATGTTAGGTTTAAGTCGAATACGAGAATGGTAATGTATATGTTCGATTGGTCTTATACAATTCTAAAAGAGATCGAAAGAGAACCAGTGATAATAAGAAAGATAAGAACCTTGAGTAAGCTTAGTGTGGCATACTATTCATGGCCCAGGTGAGTGCATTTACATGTCTTAAAATGCAATTAGGAAGACTTGCAAATAGTCAACCTTAAATTAAAATGATATTTCATTATCTATATATATGTTAATTTATGTTTTCCATGACCAATTAGGTTGAAGTATGTGATATGAAATGTTTATTTATATGATGATCTATGTTTACCATGAACATTTATAATGAAGCATGAAACATGAAATGTTTATTTATATGATTAATTATGATGATTGATTGATGATAAAAGAAATGCCCAAGTATTGTGTATGAGAGTCCATGGTATAGTTGGCATGCCATAGAGTCTTTAGCAGCTGCACCCTCATGTTCATGTTATCAAACAAATATTATGACAAAATGATTGTGTCACATGCGCCATGGGGATCCATGCCCACTATGCCCGAGTGCATTGTCGAGGTGCTTCATGTTTATGGGGAGCAAAGAGCGTCCCCGAGTACGTACTCATCTTCACGTTCACGTTAGACACTACGATGTCATTTCAAGATGACTCACGTACCTCGATCTCATATAGCGTACTTTGGGCAATGATAAAGAATCATGTCATGTAAACAAATCATGTTACGTATATGAATCATGTCATGAATATGAACCATGTCATGTATATGAAATATGTCATGTATATGAACCATGCCATAAATACAGAACATACCATGTATATGAATTATATCACGCATATGAATCATGCCAGGTAAAAGAATCATGTCATGTAAATGAATCAAGTTATGTATATGAATTATGCCACGTACATGAATCATGACATGTATATGAATTATGCCAAGTATATGAATCATGCCAAGTACATGAATTATGCCATGTATATGAAGAATGTCACGTATATATGAATTATGCCATGCATATGAATTATGACATGTACATGTATGTATGTGAGTTTTAAAGAGACTAATTGTTTTGTAAGATTAAGTTTACAATGTGTTTATGCACTATTATGAATGTATGGATTTAGAAAATGGTTTACTATAAATAGTTATATTTTTCGATATAGTTAAGTATAGTTTAACCCTAATCGCGTAGAAATTTTAAAATCAAGAAAGGGTCTAGGTAGGGTACATAGTTTTCTCCCTGAATTATATTTTTATTATAATAACTCATATATAAATTTTATAAAACAATTCAGGGTCAAAACTAGCTGCTATAGACTGACATATTTTTAATTCAAAACCAAGAAATGGGTTAAACTACAAGATAAAGTTTGGTATTAAGAAAATCAAATCAAGTCAGGTTTTCCTTAACAACTCTGTAACATCTTTAGTGTATATTCGGTCTACGAGTATACCTTAAGGGTGTTACAGTGAGCATGCGTCTGCCCAGGCGGGTGCACACTATTGTGGTGAATCGTGCCACTCTAGATTCTGGTACTAGGGTGCACATGCTCCTAGCTACATCGGATTACCGCCTACGGGTGTCCTCCACCTACCATGCACTGTGTAACGCCCCAGTTTTGGGCCTAGCAATTTTGAGGGTTATTAGAGGGTCCGGTGGACCGGGTTAGAGATTCGAGTCAAATTCAGGGCCGTATATTTTTTGGTAAGATAAAAATATGGAAAATGGTTAAAAATCATTTTAAAATATATGACTAATATTGGTAAAATCAATTTTGGAAAATTAGATTTGGAAGTATGACATTTTGGATAGTGACCAAAATGTAATTTTTGAAAACTATTTTTAAAGGTGACTAAAATGAAAAGGGTCAAATTCTTAGAATCCCTAAGGAGCTATTTTACCAAGTTTTTTCTGATGATTTCTCCCTTTATTTAAATAATTTTAACATGTGTTTTAAAAGTTAATTAAAAAGGATTTTGGGTATCAAAATTAGTTATTTCTTTTAAACCAATTTCACGTAACTTTTCTCTCCACATCTCTTCTGCCGAACACTTTTGCTTTCAACAAATTCCAGAGGTTAGAGACCTATATTCTTAATTTCTTGATTTGTAATTTTTTCTTTATCATTGATTTACTAAAATCTTATTGAAATCTTGTTTTTTCTAGCTTTAAACAAGCCAATTGAGGGAGAAATCACACAATAGGGGTAAGGTCTATGATCTCCTCTATTGAATGGTTCTTTATTGATATTCCCAAGTATTTGATCCTTGATTTATGGTTTATAATCTGATTTTGTGTTTTTATATTGACTTAATAGATTTAATTGAGATTAACTGATGAAATAGTGAAAGATCCAGATTGGATCTATTTTCCAGATATTAGGATTGATTTTAAACATATAATAGATTTTTTATAATGTTGTTAAGTCGTTTTTAACAAAGGAATCCTGAAACTCTTGAATCTCTAATTGATTAGGTTGTTAGAATTGTGTTTTTGTGGAATTTTGATAATTGTGTTTTTGTGGAGTTTTAATAGTTGTGTAGTTGCTGGAAGTTTTTGGATGGTTTAATCCTGTTTTTGAGTGTTAATTGATGATTATGGAAGTGTTATATTGTTAGGTTGTGGCTGGGTTGTGTTTGGAAGGGATTAGATGATGTTTTCGGTTGTTGTGGTTGGGTAATTGTGAGGAGATTGAGGAAGTCTTGAGGAATTTTTGTTGCTATGTTTAGAATGCATTGTGATGCATTAATCCTCTATTGCAATGTGATTAAAATAGGGGAGGTTGATCCGGAGATGATCGGTGAATCGTTAGAGGCTTCAGACGTTTGATTTCGCGTCGACGAATCAAGGTTTTGTGTATCGATGAGTGAGAACATGGATTCTAGCTTTGGAATGCTTTAAAGGTGGTTTATAGGAGTTTAAACTTAGCTTGACACGTGGGTATAAATTCGGAAGTAAGTAAAAGTGTTTTTTTCTCTCTCGGTCGTGCTAGTGTGAAACTATTTTTATGCACTTGTTTTGGTTTACATGTTACCTACAGTTTAAGCATGATTTAAAGTACTTGAGATACTATTTTTGATCATGAAATGATGATGGATGCACGTGGTAAGTGATCCATGTAAGTATATGGTTTATACTTGTGTTTAAAGCATGTGATGTTACTTTGGAAAAGTGGTTTGGTTAATGCTTGATAAAAACAATAAGGTAAATGGTAAATGGTTAATTATATTGGCAAGTGATACAGTTTTAAAATTGTTATAAGATGTTGACTGGCCATAGGATTGATAGTGCACTATAATATGTCGCCTTGGATGTTGAGGGGTTTTGAGTACCCTAATGGTAGGGATGTTATATGGTATCGTAAACTCCCGTTAGTGGATTAAGCGTCTAACCGATGAAAGAGGCTGGTGTCCCCATGGGTCGAAAGTTTACCCGATTGTTAATGTACCACGATTGTGATTGTATCGCTATTCCGGTTGAGATGGCTTAAAGTGTTGAGAGGACACTTGTTTAAATTCATGTATCCGATGAACTGTTTTGGGAAATGAAACTTGGTTTTGGATCACTTGTAAGTCAATATAATTGTTAATCTATCACTGAAAGGTTATTGTTGTATAATGTGATTTATACATGTTTACTCTTTAAGCTTTGCATATGGTAGTAATGACTGGGAAGGCTTAAATTGAGGTTTAGCAATTGGATAATGATACATGTTGCTTATGGTTTAATATGCTGGTTTTGAATGTGGTTAAAGTGCATGGTTTTAAAGGCATGATGTTTTACACGTTGATAAACATGGTTTTAAATGGGATTTTTAATGTGTTGATGGAAAATGGATTTAAATGTATTGATGGTGTGTTGTTTGTGAGCACTTCTCACTAAGCCTAGTGTGTTTACGCTCTCTTTGTCCATATTAGTGCAGAGAATTAAAGGTTTGGGAGGCAGTGGGAAGCAAGGGATCTTAACAAGACTTGGTAACCAAAGTATGTTTTTGGAACTAGACTATAAGAAATAAGTGCAATGTGGTTTCCATTGTTATTTTGGGAGATATTTGATAAACTCCCTGTTTGAGCAAGTTTGTTTTGCTGTTCTGAGATTGTAAATGGCCATTTTGGTTTGATTTTGGTGATGGTTTGAAGTTTCATACTTTGTTTGAATGATTCTCTAGGAAGCATGCCTTTAGTTTACCATTTGATGCAATATGCCATGAATTGTTGTTGATCCTGAGTTGTTGTGGTGTGGTTTGATCCTTGAATATGTTGGATGTATGTTAGGAGCATGTTAGGGTGTTTTGCTATGTTCAAAAGCATGTTAATGTAATACCCCAATATTTGATTAGTGGTTGAAATAAAAAGAATTAAAGTTTGGTGGTTTTAGTTTAGTGACTAAAACGTAAAATTTCAAAGTTTGGTGGTCAAATTGCAAAGTTGGAAAAATTTTAAGGACCAACATGGTAATTTTCCAAATAATTATTTTTATGTCAAAAATGAATATTTTATCACGGTATAAGAATTTTGGTGGGAATCAAATTTTTGGTACGGGATTTGTGTGAAAAGCTATAAAAAGGATAAGTTTCAGAAATTAATTCGAATGATTATTCAAATTTGGAAAATTATGAAAATTTTATGGAAGTCTTAGAAAGATTAGAAGAAAATGATATTATGGTTTTTGAATCGTTTTTATTTGATTTAAATTCTATTCTATACAGTATTTGGTGAAATAGGTGAAAATGGCATTTTTGAAGATAAGTTGGTTCATTAATGGCAAAATGGTCATTTCACCCTTACTTTTTGATTATTTATGATTATTATGGATACGAATAAACAAGTGTTGTCCTGTGATTTGTTATAACTCAAGGGTATAATGGTCTTTTGACTATTAAAGGATTTTTATTATTTAATTTGGTGTAAATTATGCCATTTGTCATAATTAAAGAACAAAAACTTGGAAAATTTTCTCTGTTCTTCTCCCCAAGCTGCCGAAACTTCTATGGCTAGATCTAAGCTTGAGACATGAAACAAGAAATTGTTCTCCATTAAATTCTCTATCTTTTGGTATAAGTTTTGTATAGTTTTCATGTCTCTAAGTTGAGTTTGGGGTTTAGGGTTGATGAAGAGCATGATGGAGTCTTGAGTTTTAATGGTTCTTCTTGTTGGAAATATGCTTCTGATGTTGTTTTCATGGTTCAAATGATGGAAATTCCATGGATTGTGTTGTAGATTGATTATGGGAAAATTGAAAAATTTAGGGGAAATTATGGCAAAATTATTTTGGTGATGGAAATGTTGAAAATGATGTTATACAAGCTTGATTATGTTGTTTGGATGAAGAAATTTCTATGTTCTCGAAAGATGGAAAATTAGGGTTTATGTCAAGTTAGGAATTATGGAGTGTGATTGAAGGAAGAATGGTTTAGAATGATAATATAAGTTGTTTGGAATGAAAATCCCTAATTATTTGACATTAGGGACCAAAATGTAAATTTTGGAATGTTTAGGAATTTGGTTATCAAGCTTGTTTTTAAAGTATGTTATGTTGGAAAATTAAGTTAAGTGATTGGAATGTTGATTTTGAAGTTTATATTGACTTTAGGACCAATTTGGAATTTTCGGTAACTTTGAGGACCAATATGTAAATTGTTAAAGTTTGGGTCCTAAAGCATAAAGAATGAGAAATGAAAGGATTAAATTTGAAAATGATGGTTAGAAGCTCAAAAAAGTCCTTAGTGACTAAATTGGATATTTTGGAAAAAGTTGGAGAGATATGGAAATGTGTAAAGAAATGTGATTTGAATATAGAAAGTTTTATTAGAATCAAGTTATGCATAATGGATAGCTATTGTAGTTACTTTCCATTATTTGTATAGTATGAGTATATACTCAAAAATTGCTTGTGTTGTGTATTTAATATACATACAGATAACAAGAAAGCTCGTGATCGAAACAAGTTGAAAGACAAATAAGTTTCAGAATAGATACATTTTGGTATAAATAGCTAATGAGGCATATAAGGTGGGTGCATTCATATGTTTCAAACTATGTTTTGATTAATTTCAAGATTTCTATTTACTTGATTTTACTAAAATGATAACATGATTTTTATATAAGTTATATGATATTTTACAGGCAAAGAAAAAGGTTAGTATATAATGGGGTATGAACTGCTCTATTACGTTTTGTTATAGCAAATTGTTATTGAATAATGGTGTATGAATTGTTTATACATGATGATTTACAAGTATATGATATGGATTTATTGCCCAAGTAATGATAGAGAGTTACAGTATAGTGGCATGCCATTAGAGGTCCAGTAGTCAAGGACTACGTGTAGCTACACACCGATCTTCGGATCCTATATGTTTATCAGCACTTATGTGCCTATATGATGCCGACACTTATGTGTCTATATGTTTATCTTCACTTTGATGACTAGTACTCAAGGAGTACAGACCTTGCATACTTTAGTTTCTCTTTATACAATTCTTAGGCCAATTACAAAGTTAAAGTAAATGAAAATCACCATTCTCTTATATATGATGGTTTTGAACTAAAAGAAGATTTATTTATGATCTTGCTTAACCATGTTTTCATTTATTCTATTACTTGATTTTATGATTACTTATAATGCCTCACTATGTTATGCTTAGCGTGTGTATTATGTCTGTGCACACGTAGGTTGATCACGTGGTTCGTAAGCAGGAATGTTTTGGCATCATCTCGAGGTCGAAGGGAAATTACAGGTTATCTTAGTAATGCTTTGACATTCGATATCATATTTTGAGTAGTGGCATGTATAATAATGGGTTTGCATATATATGTATAAATGAGATTTTAAACTACTCATTAGTTTGTATGTTTATAACTTAAATATGGTTTAGAATTACTAGTATGTGATTTGAGATGGTTTATGGGTAGTTAGTAAGCTTATGATGGAACTAAACTCTACTAACTTTTTATTTATTTATGGTTATGGTTAAAAAATGGAATAGTATTATTTATTAAGTGAGTTAGAATGGTTTATGAAAATTTTAGTGAACTCATTCTCGAAACAGGTGAAAACATTATTGATGCTCTGTTTTATTTATTGACTTTGAAAATTTGTTATAAATTCCACATATTGATTTAGATGTTGAATTTTATATGTATGAACTAGAAATTGAGTCTAGTTTATTTTTAAAAAAATGGTGAATGATTTTGAGGTCTGTGCCAAAAGTTATGAATTTTTATTCGATGCAAGGTCAGAATTTTCAGACAGCTAATCTGCACTGTAGTGCATATTTAACTAATTTTATGCACATGTGTGCCATGAGTTAAGGTCTCTAATTTATATGGATTGAAAGCCTGGTGAATCTAGTTTACTAGGAATATTTCCAAACGAAGTTTTGAAGCTTACAAAAAATTGAATTTTTTTTAAGAAAAGACAGTGCAGGCTGCCACATTTTTTCAAAAATTGAAAAATGAATTCTTAATTTAATTAAGTAACATCACCGACTCGTGTTTGGTAACAAATACGGGAAAGTGGTGTTACATTTATTGGTATCAGAGTCATAGGTTTAGCCGATTTTGGATTTAAATTGAGTTTGTTATGAGCTAAAAAGTGTGTACATGCCACTAGGATGTCATAAATTTCTAATGATGACATTTGTATAGTTGATGCTCCTGCTTACTAATGTTAAATGTTATGATGAGTACAGATGTTTGAGGGTGAAGGTTCATGTCAGGCGACCCATATAGAGGGTCAAAATGTTGCTGAGGTTGGCCAAGAAGCTAGTTTTGCTCTGCCTTTAGCACAGCCTGCTGAGAATGTACCGGTTCAACCTGGAATGCCGGTACAAAATCAGGGAAACTTCCTACAAGCTTTGGAGATGATACTTAATCGTCCTCCCCGAGTTTCTATTGCTAAAAGACAAAGGATCTGCAAGCACCAAATTTTGTTGATGGAGATCCTATTGTTGCAGACTGTTGGCTTAATGATCTAATGATCATGCTCGAAGGATTACACTGTGATGATCAGAGAATGTTAGAGGGAGCTGTGTCTTTATTAAAGGGACAACCTCGTATCTGGTGGTCGAACATCACCACTTGTCCTTAAAAAGAGATTACTTTGGACTTTTTCCTCCGTGTGTTCCGCAACAAGTATATCGGAGACATGTTTATCCGAGAAATGAGGAATCAATTTCTAAATCTCAAACAAGGCGACCGGACGGTATACGAATATGAATGAGAATTCAACAAATTGACCCTTATTCTCCTCAGAGTTGATCCCTACAGAGAAAGATTGTACCACCTACTTCATTGAAGGATTGGATCCTGATTATAAAGAGGTGCTGATAGCTATGGACATCACTAGATTCCAAGATGTTGTCAATAGAGTGAAAGGGATGGAAAAAGTTCGGCAAGAAAAGTCAGCAGCTCAAAATGTTCAGTCGCTGAAAAGGAATTTTGGAGGATCCTTTGGTTCATCATCATCTAAGCGAGGCAAAGGTTTCTACTGAAGTAACAAACAAAAATTTGGATCTGGAAAATCCAAAGGTTCACAGGTTTCTACTGCAAAGACAGGAAGCTCGAGGAAACATCAATGTGATCATTGTGTTAAATTTCATCATGGACAATGTCGGCTGGTTGCAGGAGCTTGCTTTGGTTGTGGTGCTACTAATCATTTCCTTCGAGATTGTCTGAAAAGTGGCAATAGGCCAGATAAGTCAGAAAGATCAGTAGTTCAGAATCATAAGGGAAAATATCAAGCTAGTCAAAAGTCTTCTGGAGTTAATCGTCTGGGAGCGTCTGAAGCTGCTTCCAACAAGGAATTAAAGACCTCCTCGAGAGTCTACCACATCCGCACTGAGGGTGACAGGGATGCACCGGATATTATTACAGGTACCTTCCAGCTTTTTAATGAACCTGTATTTGTATTGATAGATCCAGGATCTACACATTCATATGTTAGTTCTAAGTTAGTCCAAGATAGGAGGATGACCTTGGAACCTACGTCTAGTAATGTCTTCGCAACCAATCCTATTGGCCATAGTGCTCGGGTGAGCAAAATTTGTAGACAGTGCCCGATAGTGATTTAGGAAATTGAATTCCAGCTGATTTGATGGAATTACCTTTCCATGATTTTGAGATTATTTTGGGCATGGATTGGTTATATTCTTACCATGCTATAGTGGATTGTCGTTTGAAACGACTAGTTTTAAAAAGTAAGAAAGGTATAGAAATCGTAGTGGTTGGCGAAGGATCAAATTGTATGAGTATTGTGATCTCGACAATGAAGGCGATGAGATTGTTGTATCAGGGGTGCCATGCTTACTTAGCCCATGTTGTGGATGTTAATTCATCAAAGACAGACATTAACGGTATTCCTACAGTTCGAGAGTTCCCTTATGTGTTTCCCGAAGAATTACCAGGATTGCCTCCAGATAGAGAGGTGAAATTTGGAATATATATTTTACCTGGCACTGAACCAGTATAAATGGCACCTTATCGAATGTATTTGATAGAGTTGAGGGAGCTTAAAGCTCAATTGCGAGACCTTTTTAGATCGAGGTTTTATACGACCTAGTGTGTCAGCCTGGGGAGCATCCGTTCTTTTTGTTAAAAAGAAAGACGGATCAATGCGGTTATGCATTAACTATCGTCAGCTGAATAAAGTGACGATCAAGAACAAGTATCCCTTACCGAGGATTGATGATCTATTTGATCAATTGAAAGGGCAGCTGTGTTTTCTAAAATTGATCTTCGGTCAGGTTACTATCAGTTAAAAGTCAAGGATGATGATATTCCAAAAATAGCATTTTGGACACGGTATGGACACTATGAATTTGTTGTTATGCCATTTGGTCTCACTAATGCTCCTACAACATTCATGGACCTGATGAATATAGTGTTCCAGCCATACTTGGATCAGTTCGTTGTAGTGTTTATTGATGATATACTGATTTATTTGAAGACCAAAGATGAACATGATGCTCATTTGCGGATAGTATTGCATACATTAGGGAGAAGGAATTGTATGCTAAACTATCTAAATGTCAATTTTGGTTATCATAATTATCTTTCCTGGGTCATATTGTTTCAGCCGAAAGAATTCGGGTTGATCCTAAAAAGGTCCAGGCTATTGTTGATTGGAATCCTCCCAAGAATGTTTCTGAGGTTCGCAATTTCTTGGGGTTAGTAGGATATTATAGACGTTTTGTAAAAGGTTTTTCGATGATTGCTGCACTGATTACTAAGCTATTACGGAAGGGTGTACCTTTCATTTGGACTGATAAGTGTCAGTAGAGCTTTGAGCAATTGAAGCAGATTTTAACTAAAGCACCAGTACATGTGCAACTAGAATCGGGTAAGGATTTTACCTTATACAGTGACACGTCCCATAATGGATTGGGATGTGTATTGATGCAAGAAGGTAAAGTAATCGCATATGCTTCTAGACAGTTGAAAACACATGAAAGGAACTATCCGACTCAAGATCTAGAATTGGCTGTAGCAGTTTTTGCTTTGAAAATATGGCATCACTACTTGTATGGTGAGCGATGCTATATTTATACTGATTACAAAAGTTTAAAGTATTTAGTGACGCAGAAAGATTTGAATTTGAAACAGAGAAGATGGCTCAAGCTAATCAAAGACTATGATCTTGTTATTAATTATCACCCGGGAAAGGCAAATGTTATAGCTGATGCTTTGAGTCGGAAGACATTTGCTGCTTTAAGAACTCTAGATACTCAGTTGGCATTGCGAGATGATGGTGCTTTGATTGCAGAATTACAGCTTAAACCTACTTTGACAGCTCGAATTAAAGAACTTCAAAGTAAGGATGAAAAACGTTTAGCAATCTTGAAACAAATGGAAAGTGGTGAAGTCAAAGGCTATACAGTTAAAACCAATGGATGCCTTTATTATTGAGATAGAGTATATATCCCTGATAGTGAAGAATTGAAATGAGAATTTTTATATGAAGCTCATTATAGTCCATTGGCAATGCATCCTTGAGGTAATAAGATGTATCAAGACCTGAAAAGCAGGTATTGGTGGCCAGGTATGAAAAGAACGATGACCAAATTTGTGGCTAAATGTTTGACATGTCAACAAGTGAAAGCCGGACATCAAGTGCCATCGGGATTACTACAGCCGATAGCTATTCCACAGTGGAAATGGGAAAATATCACTATGGATTTTGTGACTGGTTACCAATGACTCCGAGCAAAGAGGATTCTATCTGGGTGATAATTTATAGATTGACTAAGTCTGCCCATTTCATTCTCGTTCAAATAGATTACACAATGAATAAGTATGCTGATTTGTATATCAAAGAGATTGTGTGGTTGCATGGTGTGCCTATTTCTAGTGTATCAGATAGAGATCCGAGGATTACTTCAAGATTTTGGAGTTCATTACACGAGGCATTGGGAACTCGATTGAATTTTAGCACTGCTTTTCACCCTCAAACGGATGGCCAAACTGAAAGAATTATTCAAATTCTTGAAGATATGCTTAAAGCTTATGTACTCAAGTTCGAAGGCTCATGGAAGAAATATTTGCCACTTGCTGAATTTGCTTATAATAATAGTTATCAAGCAAGTATTAAGATGGCTCCTTATAAAGCTTTATATGGTAGACGATGAAGAACACCTTTGAATTTGTTTGAGCTTGAAGATCGTAAAGTCATTGGACCTGATTTGGTTAAAGATGTTGAGGATAAGGTGAGGGTAATACAGGACAACCTCAAGAAAGCTTTAGATCGGCAGAAATCTTATGCAAATTTAAAAAAGAAAAGATATAGAGTTTGAGGTTGGTGAAAAAGTATTTCTAAAAGTTTCACCTTGGGAAAAGGTGTTACGCTTTGGACGTAAAGGAAAATTAAGTCCAAGGTTTATTGACCCGTATGAAATCTTGGAGAAAGTTGGTCCTGTGGCTTATCAGCTATCTTTTCCTCCAGAGTTGAGCAAGATTCATAATGTATTTCATGTCTCGATGCTTAGAAGGTATCGATCCGATCCTTCTCATGTAATATTACCGCTAGAGATTAAAATTCAGCCAGATTTGACTTATGAGGAGGAACCAACAAAGATTCTTGCTCATGGAACTAAAAAATTGAGGAATAAGACTATTCTATTGGTGAAAGTTCTTTGGCGAAATCATAATTGGAAGAATCCACTTGGGATGCAAAGGACGCAATTGAAAGTAGTATCCACATCTTTTTAAATCAGGTACGTTTTAAAATTTGAGGACAAATTTTCTTAAGGGGGAGAATTGTAATACCCCCAATATTTGATTAGTGATTGAAATAAAAAGAATTAAAGTTTGGTGGTTTTAGGTCAGTGACTAAAACGTAAAATTTCAAGTTTGGTGGTCAAAGTTAGGAAAAGTTTAAGGACCAACATGGTAATTTTCCCAATAATTATTTTTATGGAAAAAATGAATAGTTACCTCGGTATAAGAATTTTGGTGGGAATCAAATTTTTGGCACGAGATTTCTGTGAAAAGCTATAAAAAGGATAAGTTTCGAAAATTAATTCGGATGATTATTCGAATTCAGAAAATTATGAAAATTTTATGAAAGTCTTAGAAACACTAGAAGAACATGATATTATGGTTTTTGAATCGTTTTTATTTGATTTAAATTTATTCTATACAATATTTGGTGAAATAGGTGAAAATGGCATTTTTGAAGATAAGTTGGTTCATTAATGGCAAAATGGTCATTTCACCCTTACTTTTTGATTATTTATGATTATTATGGATACGAATAAACAAGTGTTGGCTTGTGATTAGTTATAAATCAAGGGTATAATGGTCTTTTGACTATTAAAGGATTATTATTATTTAATTTGGTGTAAATTATGCCATTTGTCATAATTAAAGAACAAAACTTGGAAAATTTTCTCTGTTCTTCTCCCCAAGCTGCCGAAACCTCTCAAGAATATAGGTGAGAATTTTTTATTCAACTTTTTTTAACTTTTATGGCTAGATCTGAGCTTGAGACATGAAACAAGAAATTGTTCTCCATTAAATTCTTTATCTTTTGGTATAAGTTTTGTATAGTTTTCATGTCTCTCAGTTGAGTTTGGGGTTTAGGGTTGATGAAGAGCATGATGGAATCTTGAGTTTTAATGGTTTTTCTTGTTGGAAATATGCTTGTGATGTTGTTTTCATGGTTCAAATGATGGAAATTCCATGAATTGTGCTGTAGATTGATTGTGGGAAAATTGAAAAATTTAGGGGAAATTATGGCAAAATTATTTTGATGATGGAAATGTTGAAAATGATGTTATACAAGCCTGATTATGTTGTTTGGATGAAGAAATATCTATGTTCTCGAAAGATGGAAAATTAGGGTTTATGTCATGTTAGGAATTATGGAGTGTGATTGAAGGAAGAATGGTTTAGAATGATAATATAAGTTGTTTGGAATGAAAATCCCTAATTATTTGGCATTAGGGACCAAAATGTAAATTTTTGAATGTTTAGGAATTTGGTTGTCAAGCTTGTTTTTAAAGTATGTTATGTTGGAAAATTATGTTAAGTGATTGGAATGTTGATTTTGAAGTTTATATTGACTTTAGGACCAATTTGGAATTTTCGGTAACTTTGAGGACCAATATGTAAATTGTTAAAGTTTGGGTCCTAAAGCATAAAGAATGAGAAATGAAAGGATTAAATTTGAAAATGATGGTTAGAAGCTCAAAAAAGTCCTTAGTGACTAAATTGGATATTTTGGAAAAAGTTGGAGAGTTATGGAAAAGTGTAAAGAAATGTGATTTGAATATAGAATGTTTTGTTGGAATCAAGTTATGCATAATGGATAGCTATTGAAGTTACTTTCCATTATTTGTATAGTATGAGTATATACTAAAAAATTGCTTGTGTTGTGTATTTAATATACATACAGATAACAAGAAAGCTCGTGATCGAAACAAGTTGAAAGACAAATAAGTTTCAGAATAGATACATGGTATAAATAGCTAATGAGGCATATAAGGTGAGTGCATTCATATGTTTCAAACTATGTTTTGATTAATTTCAAGAGTTCTATTTACTTGATTTTATTAAAATGATAACATGGTTTTATATAAGTTATATGATATTTACAGGCAAACAAAAAGGTTAGTACATAATGGGGTATGAACTGCTCTATTATGTTTTGTTATAGCAAATTGTTATTGAATAATGGTGATATATGAATTGTTTATACATGATGATTTACAAGTATATGATATGGATTTGTTGCCCAAGTAGTGTGAGAGAGTTACAGTATAGTGACATTCCATTAGAGGTCTAGTAGTCAAGGACTACGTGTAGCTGCACACCGATCTTCAGATCATATATGTTTATTAGCACTTATGTGCCTATATGATGCCGACACTTATGTGTCTATATGTTTATCGTCACTTTGATGACCAGTACTGAAGGAGTACAGACCTTGCATACTTTAGTTTCTCTTTATACAATTCTTGGGCCAATTACAAAGTTAAAGTAAAAGAAAATCACCATTCTCTTATATATGACGGTTTTGAACTAAAAGAAGATTTATTATGATCTTGCTTAACCATGTTTTCATTTATTCTATTACTTGATTTTATGATTACTTATAATGCCTCACTAAGTTATGCTTAGCATGTGTATTATGTCTGTGTACACGTAGGTTGATCACGTGGTTCATAAGCAGGAACATTTTGGCATCATCTCGAGGTCGAAGGGAAATTACAGGTTATCTTAGTAATGCTTTGACATCCGATATCATATTTTGAGTAGTGGCATGTATAATAATGGATTTGCATATACTGTGTAAATGAGATTTTAAACTACTCATTAGTTTGTATGTTTATAACTTAAATATGGTTTAGAATTACTAGTATGTGATTTGAGATGGTTTATGGGTAGTTAGTAAGCTTATGATGGAACTGAACTCTACTATCTTTATATTTATTTATGGTTATGGTTAAAAAATGGATTAGTATTATTTATTAAGTGAGTTAGAATGGTTTATGAAAATTTTAGTGAACTCATTCTTGAAACAGGTGAAAACAGTCTTGATGCTTTGTTTTATAGTGAATTTGAAAAATTGTTATAAATTCGACAGATTGATTTAGATGTTGAGTTTTATATGTATGAACTAGAAATTGAGTCTAGTTTATTTAAAAAAACGGTGAATGATTTTGAGGTCTGTGCCAAAAGTAATGAATTTTTATTCGATGGAAGGTCAGAATTTTCAGACAGTAGATTTGCACTGTAGTGCATATTTAACGAATTTTCTGCACTTGTGTGCCATGAGTTAAGATCTCTAATTTATATGGATTGATAGCCTGATGAAACTAGTTTACTAGGAATTTTTCCAAACGAAGTTTTGACGCTTACAAAAATTTATAATTTTTTTTTAAGAAAAGACAGTGCAGGCTGCCACATTTTTTCAAAAATTGAAAATGAATTCTTAATTTAATTAAGTAACATCACAGACTCGTATTTGGTAACAAATACGGGAAAGTGGTGTTACATTAAATCAGTGAAAGTGCACATTATATGTTTAGGCGTACCGGTATGGGTGCCCCTATTTTGGTACGGGTAAGCCATTTCAGGCTTAGCATACCGATACGTGGGGAACTGTTTCGGTACAGGCCAAGGCAAAACTGGCTGGTGTTTTGGTACGGTAGGAGGCGTTTCTATATTGTGGAATCGTTTTGTGAGGGGCGTTTTGATACGTAGGGGCGTATCGGAACGATAAATGGCTACTAGAATTATGGGGATTTAAATCAATAAGGGCGTATCGAAACACCACTGACCGTACCGATACAATGGTAGTTAAATCAGTTATTTTGGTATATTTTGAAGTTTTGTTTCTTTATGTTTTGGTCCCTAAGATTTGTGAATGCAATTGTGTGAGCTTGGTTGATCGTTTTAACCTGAAATTTGACATGTATGCATGGAACTTGACTAATTGAGTATTGGTAACTTAAATTTCAGTAATGGTCCCTAAAATTATCAAGTTTTGCAATTTAATCCCTGGAATGTATGTTATACAATTGAAGGCCTTTTCATGACCCGTTCCTTTATTATTTCCCCTGTTGCTAGCATGAACATATAGGATAATAATTATGCATCTAGACAAGATAAAAAGAAAAAAAATGGACCGACTTTTCGTAACCTTTCTCTGGTTTGCTTCGGCAAACCTTATGTAGTTCTCTCTATTCGGTCGGGCATATAGACCGGGTCGAGGGGGTTACATTTGTTTGTATCAGAGCCAGGTTACGAAAAGTTGGGATGTTGTTGCTTGATTGTATATCATTGATGTTATGCACGGTGATTGAATATGCATGTTGATATATATAGGTTGGTATAACTATTGTGAAGATGTAGTGGGTTGTAGTTGTTGTTCGCTATGTACGGTGATTCAAAAGTGTACATTGATTGCTTTATGCCATGTTGGGGGGGGGGGAAATACGGGAAACTATTGGCTTATTATTATAGCATGAAATATTTTGAATTGATATGAAAGTCTTAGATCCTTGTTTGAAGCTGGCCTAACTGTGATGTTTTGAAATGATTATCATGCCTTAGATATATTTTTAGAGCAATGGGACCGAGGAGAGAGTTGCGATCTGGTATGATTGCTACTACCGTTGAGTACGAAAATGAGGAGGATGCTATACCTCCTGGAAGGTTGCCACCTCCCCCACCTAATCCACCTGAGGGAGTGGAGTAAGTGCCACCTGAGCCAGCTGGGCTAGGGTTGGGCAATATGGCACCGTTGATCCAAGCCATGACTGGTGCTTTTCAGGCAGCAGTTGTGGGTATTCAAGTGCCGGCACCGGTGGTTGGGCAAGGTTTATCGTAGAACGTCTTCGCAGTCTGGGCAAAGTTGAGTTTCGTGGTCTAGCACCAGAGGCTTCTGAGGACTGGTTGGCTAGTACAAAGAGGATTCTGGAATAGATGGGTTGTCTGAATGCCCGTAAGCTAGCTTGTGTTGTGCCCCTGTTGCAGGGAGATGCTTATAGCTGGTGGACTACCCTGATAAATGGGATGGTAACCAAGGATGTGTCTTGGGAGTTTTTCTATAGTGCATTTTGAAAGAAGTATCTGGGGGTCCGATATCAGGATGAAAAGAAGAGAGAGTTTATGGCTCTGGTGTAGGACAGTATGTTTGTTTCTGAGTATGAGGTACAGTTTGTGAGGTTGAGCCAGTATGCTCCCGAGTTAGTTCTTGATGAGCATCAACGTTGTGATTGTTTCCACTATAGGCTGGTTCAGGATGTTAAGACAAACATGATTGCTGCTGATTATACAGATTTTGATGTGTTGGTCACGTGAGCCGAGGATATTGAGCAGAATCTTGGTTTAGCTTCGAGATCTTGGGGTGTTAGCTCTAGTAAGAGAGCGACTGATTTCGGTTTTGGTCGTGGTCAGGCAAAGAGACATTGTGATAGGAGGTTTTGCCCAGACCAGAGCCATGGTGGTAGAGTTGTTGGGCGTAGAGCGCAGGGGCAAGGTGCCCAAGTTTGAGCTCTGTACAACACTTGTTGGGCTTGTGGATCACGTGATCATATGAGGCAAGATTGTCCACATTTGGCCAGGGAGGGTCAGGCACCTGCGTCTGCTGTGGCTAATGCTTGTTAGAGTTGTGGCTAATACTGATTATACAGATTTTCCCTTGTTAGCGGGAGGTGGGTGGGGTCCTGCATCTGTTGTTGCTCCGCAGAGGGGTCGTGGTTAAGGTCGTGGCCCGTTTCAGTGCAAAGATGGTGGACAGAGGATTGTGGCTCATACCGTTGCTATCCAGCCTGAGGGTGTTGGACCAGCTAGAGTGTATGCTCATCTTGAGGGGCATAACATCACATATTTGATCGTAGGTACCTTTACCTTGCAATCTTTGTCGCTATTTTCTTTGATTGATTCGGGATCCACTCATTCATATATCTTAAGTGAGCATGCATCATTCTTAAGTGTTCCTGTTGAGTTTTTGGATGCTGGTTTGTTGGTAACTAGTTCTTTTGGAGAAACAGTTGCTACCAAGAGGTTGTATCAGCGATGTCCTTTGGTGGTGTAGGGGCATGAATTCGCTGCGAATCTGATGGAATTGCAATTCTATGGTTTTAAGGTTATTTGGGTATGGATTAGTTGAGTGAGCACAAGGAGATGGTGGATTGTGAATCCAAAAGGGCTTCCTTGAGATTAGTCGATGATTATGAAGTTGTGGTGGCTAGAGAGAATGTGAAATTCTTGTCCAATGTTGTTTTGGCTACTCGAGCGGAGCAGATGATGTTTGATGTCTGCCAAGATTATTTGGCTATTGTTATGAATCTTGAAGCAAGAGAGTTCAGGTGTAAGATATTCACGCTATTTGTGATTATTCAAAAGTTTTTCCTGAGGAGTTACCGGGTTTACCTTTGGATTGGGAGGTAGAATTTCGTATTGAGACATACGAGGGTACAACTCCAGTGTCCATTGCTCCTTATCGATTGGCACCGAAAAAGTTAAAGGAATTGAAGTCACAGCTCCAAGAGTTGTTGGATCATGGGTTCACTCGATCGAGTGTTTTGCCTTAGGGTGCTCTAGTTCTTTTTGTGAAAAAGAAAGATGGTACGTTGCGTATGTGCATAGACTACCGACAGTTGAGTAAGTTAACAATGAAGAATAAATACTAGTTACCGTGGATCGATGATTTGTTCGACCAGTTTCGCGGGCTGCAGTGTTTACGAAGATTGATTTGAGGTCAGGGTATTACCAGTTGAAGGTTAAGGATGTGGATGTTTATAAGACCATTTTTTCGTATGAGGTACGGGCATTACAAGTTTTTGGTGATGACATTCAGTTTGAAAAATGCCCCGATGGCTTTTATAGATATGATGGACATGGTATTCCATGAGTACCTTGATCGGTTCGTGGTTGTGCTTATCGATGATATACTCGTGTACTCCCGTACTGAGGAAGATCATGAATAGCATTTGCATATCGTGTTGCAAGTTTTGAAGGATAATCAGTTGCATGCCAAGTTGAGCAAGTGCGAGTTTTGGTTCAAGGAGGTGATGTTCCTTGGTCACGTGGTATCCGTGGAGGGTATTCATGTTGATTCACAGAAAATTGAGGTCATTCTTAATTGGAAGCAACCTAAGACAGTTTTGGATGTGCGTAGTTTTCTTGGATTGTCTAGATATTATCGCCGTTTTATGGAAGGGTTTTCTAGTATTGCAGCCCAGTTGACAAAGCTATTGCAGAAGAATGTTCTTTATGTGTGGTCGAAGAAGCAGTAGCAGAGTTTTGAGAAGTTGAAGGAAGTTTTAACACATGCTCCTGTGTTGATTCAACCTGAGTCGGGGAAGGAGTTTGTGATTTATAGTGATGCATCGTATGTTGGTTTGGGTTGTGCGCTGATGCAAGATGGCAAAGTGGTAGCCTATGCATCTTGGCAGATGAAAGTTCATGAGTGAAACTATCTGACTCATGACTTGGAACTTGCGGCTGTGGTGTTAGCCTTAAAGATTTGGCGACATTACCTTTATGGTAAGAGGTGTGTGGTTTTCACGTACCACAAGAGTTTGAGATACTTGATGTGTCAAAAGGATTTAAACCTTAGGCAATGTAGATGGTTGGAGATGCTTAAGGATTACGACCTGACAATCGAATATCATCCGGGGAAAGCCAATGTTGTTGTGGATGCATTAAGTTGTAAGGTTGCGGTTGAGCTTAGGGTGATTTTTTCAAGGTTGAGTGTGACGCGAAAAGGTGGTTTGCTGGCTAAGTTGCAAGTTAAGCCTACGTTGTCATAAATGATCAAAGATAAGCAATCGTTTGGTGATTCTTTGGTTCCTCATGTTAAGGACATAGCGGATGGTAATCTGATGGATTTTCATTTTTATGATGATGATGTTCTGTGCTTTAAAGGCCGAATAGTAGTGCCAGAAGTTACGGAGCTTAGGCATACTATTTTGGCAGAGGCACATTTCAATCCTTTTGCTATGAATCCCAGTAATACCAAAATGTATCGTGACTTGAAAAAAAAGGTATTATTACGTTGGTTTGAAAAAAAATGTGGCGGAGTTTGTATCCAAGTGTATGGTATGTTAGCGTGTAAAGGCTGAACATCAATTTCCATCTGGGTTGTTGCAACCGTTGGGAATTTTAGAGTGGAAATAGGAGAGAATCACCATGGATTTTATGATAGGATTGCCATTGACACCGGCTAAAAAGGATTCTATTTGGGTGATTGTTGATCAGTTTACGAAGTATGCACATTTTCTGCTAGTGCATACGACGTACACCTTAGATAAGTTGATGAATTTGTATATCGCTGAGATTGTGTGGTTGCATGGGGTACCTAAGTCCGTTGTGTCTGATAGAGGACGTTTACGAAAAGGTTTTGGAAATGTTTACATTAGGCCTTGGGTTTGAGGTTGAATTTTTGTACCGCATATCATCCTTAGACGGATGGACAGTCTGAGCGTGTTATCCAGGTCTTGGAGGATATGTTGAGGTATTGTATTATCGAGTTCCAAGGAACCTAGGAGAAGCAACTATTGTTGGTTGAATTTGCTTATAATGATAGTTATCAAGCGAGTATCCAGATGGCTCCATATAAGGCATTGTATGGCTAGAGGTGTCGTACACCGTTGTGTTGGGTAGAGGTAGGGGAAAAGCATGTTTCCTTACCACGTGTTGAAGGACACAAATGAAAAAGTTTAAGCTTGTATGTGAAAGCTTGAAAGTGGTTGTGGATCTCCAGAAATCCTATGCGGATTTGATGCATAGGGAAATTGAGTATGCGGTTGGTGATCGTGTGTTTTAGAAAGTGTCACTATAGAAAAAGGTGATGCGGTTCAGACGTAAGGGTGAGCTTAGTCCGAGATTTATTGGGCTATATGAGGTTGTGGAGCGTGTAGGTCCCGTGGCTTATCGGTTGAGGTTGCCTCCCAAACATGAGAAAATTCATAATGTGTTTCATGTTTCGATGTTACGGAGGCATCGATCAGATCCACCGCAAGTTATGCCGGTAGGAATATTCTGCGTGGCAAGACGGTTGAGCTTGTTAAGGTGTTGTGGAGGCACCGCGGTGTTGAGAAAGCCACGTGGGAGCGCAAGTCAGAGATGCTGGAGCAGTTTTCGCATCTGTTTCCTCCAGGTAAATTTGGAGGACGAAATTTCTTAAGTGGGGGAGAGTTGTAACGCCTCAGTTTTGGGCCTAGCAGTTTTGAGGGTTATTAGATGGTATGGTGGATCGGTTTAGAGATTCGAGTCAGATTCGGGGTCATATATTTTCTGGTAAGTTAAAAATATGGAAAATGGTTAAAAAAATATTTTGAAATATATGATTAATATTGGTAAAATCAATTTTGGTACGGTTGAATGGTTAAAAAACTCTTGAATCTCTAATTGATTAGGTTGTTAGAATTGTGTTTTTGTGGAGTTTTGATGGTTGTGTAGTTGCTTGAAGTTTTTGGATGGTTTGATCATGTTTTTGAGTGTTAATTGATGATTATGGAAGTGTTAGATTGTGGTTGGGTTGTGTTTGGAAGGGATTAGATGATGTTTTCGGTTGTTGTGGTTGGGTAATTGTGAGGAGATTGAGGAAGTCTTGAGGATTTGTTGTTGTTGTGTTTAGAATGCATTGTGATGCATTAATCCTATGTTGCAATGTGATTAAAACATGGGAGGTTGACTGGAGATGATCATTAAGCATTGGAGGCTTCAGACGTTTGATTTCGTGTCGGCGAATCAAGGTTTCGTGTATCGGTGAGTGAGAACGTGGATTCTAGCTACGGAATGTTTTAAAGGTGGTTTATGGGAGTTTAAACTTAGCTTGACGTGCTGGTTTAAACTCGGAAGTAAGTAAAAGTGTTTTTTTCTCTCACGATCATGATAGTGTGAAATGATTTTTATGCATTTGTTTTGATTTACATGTTACCTACTATTTAAGCATGATTTAAAGTATTTGAGATACTGTTTTCGATAATGAAGTGATGATGGATGCACGTGGAAGTGATCCATGTAAGTATATGGCTTATACTTGTGTTTAAAGCATGTGATGTTGCTTTGGAAAAGTTGTTTGGTTAATGCTTGATAAAAACAGTAAGGTAAATGATAAATAGTTAATTATATTGGCAAGTGATGTGGTTTTGAAATTGTTATCAGATATAGTTGGCCGGCCATAGGATTGGCAGTGCACTATAATAAGTCGCCTTGTATGTTGAGGGGTTTTGATCCGTGTACTGTAAACTCCATCCAAGTACCCTAATAGTAGAGGGGTTATATGGTACCGTAAACTCCCTTTAGTGGATTAAACGTCTAATCGACGGAAGGGGTTGGTGTCCCCGTGGGTTGAAAGTGTACCCAGTAGTTAATGTACCGCGATTGTGATTGTATTACTATTCTGGTTAAGATGGCTTGAAGTGTTGCGAGGACACTTGATTGAATCCGTGTATCCGATGAATTGTTTTGGGAAATGAAACTTGGTTATAGATCACTTGTAAGCCAATATAATTTTTAATGTATCATTGAAAGGTTTATGTTGTATAATGTGATTTATACATGTTTACTCTTTAAGCTTTGTATATGGTAGTTATGCATGGGAAGGCTTAAATTCAGGTTTAGTAATGGGACTTGTTGTTGGTTAATGATACATGCTGCATATGGTTTAATATGCTAGTTTTGAAAGTGTTAAAGTGCATGGTTTTAAAGGCATGATGTTTTATATATTGATAAACATGGTTTGGAATGGGATTTTTAATGTGTTGATGGAAAATGATTTAAATGCATTGATGGTGTGTTGTTTGTGAGCACTCCTCACTAAGCCTAGTGTGCTTATGCTCTCTTTGTCCATCAATGCGGAGAATTAAAGGTTTGGGAGGCAGCGGGAATCAAGGGATCTAAACAAGACTTGGTAACCAAAGTATCTTTTTGTAACTAGACTATAAGAAATAAGGGCAATGGGGTTTCTATTGTTATTTTGGGAGATATTTGATAAACTCCCTATTTGAGCAAGTTTGTTTTGCTGCTCTGAGATTGTAAATGGCCATTTTGGTTTAATTTTGGTGATAGTTTGAAGTTTCATACTTTGTTTGAATGATTCTCTAGGAAGCATGCCTCTAGTTACCATTTGATGCAAGATGCCATGAATTGTTGTTGATCATGAGTTGTTGTGGTGTGGTTTGATCCTTGAATATGTTGGAAATATGTTAGGAGCATGCTAGGGTGTTTTTCTATGTTCAAAAGCATGTTAAATTAGTGCAAATGGACATTACAGGTCCAGGCGTACCGGTACAGGTGTCCCTGTTTTGGTACGGGTAAGCTATTCCAGGTTTAGTGTACCGGTGCATAGGCAACTGTTTCAGTACAGGCCAAGGCAAAATTGGCCGGCGTTTCGGTACGGTTGAATGGTTTTGTGAGGGGCATTTCGATACGCAGGGGCGTATCAGAATGGTAAATGGCTACTAGAATTCTAGGGATTTAAATCAATAAGGGCGTATCAAAACACCACTGACCGTACCGGTATGGTGGTAGTTAAATTAGTTATTTTGGTATATTCTAAGGTTCTGTTTCTTTATGTTTTGGTCCCTAAGATTTGTGAATGCAATTGTGTGATCTTGGTTGATCGTTTTAACCTGAAATTTGACATGTTGGCATGGAACCAGACTAATTGAGGATTGGTAACTTAAATTTCAGTAATGGTCCCTAAAATTATCGAGTTTTGCAATTTAGTCCATGGAATGTATGTTATGCAATTGAAGGCCTTTTCATGACCCGTTTCTCTATTATTTCACCCTCTGGAAGTATGAACATGAAGGATAATAATTTTGCATCTAGACAAGATGAAAAGAAAAAAATGGATCGACTTTTTGTAACCTTTCTCTTGTTTACTTCGATAAACTTAATGTAATTCTCTCGGTTCGGTCGGGCGTCTAGATCGGGTCGAGGGAGTTACATGTCGTACCACACCCGATCAACTGGGATGTTAACCAGCCTTTGACCACGTTAATCGGTCGTTGATTTTTTAGGGGAGCTTACCTGGGTTTTTTCGATATTCTGAGTCTGTTGGCGTAGTCCGTTTTGCCAAAATTGAACTCGATAAGCTATTTTTACGCATTTGACGTTGTGGATAAATTAAAGTATGAGATTAATTAATATATATCATATTAATCATTGTATGATGATTATTCGAAATCGTATATCGGGACAAGTGGAGTAATCAAGAAGCTCGAATGAGGATTTATCACTAGTTCTTAAGGTTTGTACACCTCGAACTTTGAATGCTTCATGAACATCATAAATATGATTGCTTTGTGTGTTAGTATATGCAATAGGTAGACCTAAATGTAACACCCTAACCCGGATGTCACATTTAGGCCTTAAGCCCAACCTGTTACCATAAAAATTTTAACTATTGGCTTTAAATGTTTTTGAAAAGTATTCTATTTTGGCTAAACCAAGTTGAGAAATTTTACAGTAATAGGTTGGGCTTAAGGCCCAAATGTGACATCCGGGATAGGGTGTTACACCAAATAAGGTCAATACTGAGATTCGAACCTTTATTGTCATCAATGTGTAAATGATTATGTTGATGCCTAAAAGTAGTAGACACCGAACATGAGAGGTGGAAAAGAGGACCAAGATGGTTGTTGGTGGTTTCAGACAGTTCACCCCAGTTGATTTGGGCGGAGAGCCACATACAATATGGTGGTTAGAGTAAGGATAGAAGATGAGAGATGAGAGAAGGGAAGAGATCTTGTTTCTTTTATTCGGTCTATATGGGTATTTATAACCCTAGGTGTTGTTACTGATGGGACGATGTGTAACACCCTTAACGTATATTCGTAGTACGAATACACATTAAGGATGTCACAATATTATTTAATAGAGTTCTAGACTTGTAAATTTTTAATTTTTTAAAACATCTGACATAAAACTAGTTTATTAAATAACCCTTTCTTGACTTTCAAAGTATTCATAGCCTATTTGCAGATTGCTAGTTTTGACCCTGAAATGGTTTATAAAACATGTTAGTCAGCTATTAAAATAAGTATGTAACTCGGGGTGAAAAGTAGGTACACTGCCTAGGCCCTTTCTTGAATTTAAAAATCGTTATGCTATAAACGATAAATAAAATTTTACCTGATTAAATACCATCACCGGTAATTCTTAACCATGAGAATAATGCATATTTATTTGACTATTAATCAAACTTATACCTTTAAAACAACTAACAAATAAATTGATACATGTCCACTAGAGAATATCATAAATTAGAATGTCTTACTGATGTTTTGGCAGATTGCAACTTGATCAACATGCTTGACTCCTCTTCCGGTAAGTTTCCAATAACCTACGTGTGAAACAACACACGCTAAGTATTCACTTAGTAAGGCAAAGAATATAAGATTATCAAATAACTAACATGAATATAATTCAAGGCTTATTTTTATATCTAGCTTATCTAAGTACAACTGATAAATTACTTGTATCAAGTTCATCATGTTTACTTAACATACTTCAAGATGCTTCTCATAGTATAATATAACCAATTTCTATGGCATTTCATGGCAAACTTCATCACAATTCTAATTCTTTGCCTAACATATCAAAGAAATACAGATATTACTGAGCTTAATTTAATCGAGAAAATACTGATCATATGGGAAATACAAAGATATACAGAGAGTATGGAGAACCTGTTATTTCTCGTACTTAGTACCAAAACTTTGCAAAAAACTTAGTACACAACAGAATTTTCCAAGCTCTCTAGCTCGATTACCTGCACTTTCATTAACCTTTTAAATTTGCCCAAAGTATACTTATGAGACCTTAGGTACGCGAGCCATCTGAAATAAGACACCGTAGTGCCAAACAGAACAGACAGATGAGTACATACTCAGGACGCTCTTTGCTCCTCATATAAGCAAGGACACTCTTTCCTCCTTATATAAGCACCTCTTTAGTGCACTTAGCACCATGGGCTTAGATCCCAAAGGTTGATGTAACACTATAGTAGTCACAAAACAGACAGATATCAGAACATAATGATGCAGCTGCTAAGACTCTATAGCATGCCAACTATACCAAGGACTCCCACTTTGTAATACTTGGGCATACAGATATATGTATATCATGATCAGAAGTTATCATATCAGATGTCATCAATAAATCGTATTGGCAGTTCATAACCCAGATAATATCAGGTATACTATAACAAAGATATCTATCAGAGCATTGACAATGTATTATACAGATTACTTGTTCTTACCATATTCAAATAACATATCAATTATAGTGACTATCATAACATTTCACAGATAAGTTCTCATACTTAAGACAATATGTTATTCATGATAGTATGTTATTCAAGCCATATTAGCTTATTTATTAAGAAATACTTTTCTAGTCAGTGATCATGTATCAAACACATCACTTATTCTTAATTTTTTTGAACATAACATATCATAAATAATTCTTTAGTCATATGTTAGGAACATTGTCCCCATATTGCTCGCATTATTACTTACCGCATTTAAACAGTAGAACATAACTTCAACATATATCATATCATGCATTCATAAATAAGGTTGGCTTATCGCAAGCCTCCCTTTATCACATGCATGATTAAGTAACAATTAAGGCACTCACCTTGGCCACTTAACACAATGCCTCACTAAGTCCTACTTCAATCCTTTCTTTCATAGTACCTTGAACCTTCTTTTATTCGAACTTGACTTCATTAATCACATGAATAAAATAAAATATTTGTTAGATTCAAATCTAGCAATACATTAGACATGTTGTCTAATATAATCATTCAAATATAAAATTTCCAAATATTTTCCTTTCTTCCGTGTACTGTTCAAAAACTCATTATGGTCTTTAGTGACCAATTTGAACTTCCATTAACTCTTTCGAGCTTTCTAACTAACATTTAAATACAAAATGTTTCAAATTCTATTTTCTGACAACTTGTGCTACCTTCATAGATTTACTTATACAGGGCAGAATACATACTGGATTTTAATTTCCTTTATGCTGGAGAAACTAGATTCGATAATGATTCTAACGGTATAAGTCACATAAATTAATAAAATCTACAAAAATTATGGAAATTCTTTACATTCACGTCACAGAGATGTCCAAATAGAAACTGCTATATAATTTTTCTGACCTTCATTAGATTAAAAATTTATATCTTTTAACTCAGAACTCGAAATCAATTTTCATTTGTTGGAAACGAAACTAGACTAAAAAATCATTACAATGATATAAAATTCATCATCTAACTATTTTTGTAGAATTTATGGCGAATTTTAAAACTTACTGCCATAATTCAAATTTCCAACATAACTTCCCATGAATAACTTCTAATTTACACCAACTTCTCCTTATTTCTCTACTTGTCAGTTTAGTTCCATCACTTTACTTCAGATGGCTAGAATAAAGCTTGTATACATATGTTCTCTTTACATCCTTCATTAAAATAAGCTTAAACCTTTACTCCTCTAATTTCTCTTAATTTGTCAAAATGGTAACCAAATTTCCAATATAAGGATTCAAGCTTCTTAACTTTGCAAATTAGTCCTCAAATAAACATTGTTGCCTTAATTCCATCATTTTAAATAAAGATCAGATTTACTCCTTCTACATACCCTCTTTGCCGAATAGACCATTCAAGTTTGACAAGTTGTCAAAATGGTCACTAATGCGATTAATCATCGGTTTAGCATTCTAACTTCAGTTTTATGTCTCTAACATCATTAATAATATAGATACACATCAAATTCATAAAAATCAGATCTGGTCCCTTAATTTTGAAGCTTTCCGAAATGGTCCCTATGTATTTAACTTAGGGTTTTGCTTCCAAACAACAAATCAAGCTTACTGACCATTAATCCAACATCACAAACCCTAAGTTAGACTTGAATCCATAGACCCTAATCTTCTCTATACAAACCGAGATATGTAGGGTTTAAATCCCAACTCAAAAACATGATTCTAACATCATAAAAGCATGATTCTAACTTAAAATCAACCTTGGATTCATAAAATCATAAAAGGCCCAATTTGTTCATAAACCCTAATTTATTCCTCATATCAAATCTCATCAACCAAGAAAGTATTCTATGAACTATCTACATCAAAATATAGAACTTGAAGAGTAGAACAACTTTGTCGTTCGAAAAATTACCTGAAAACTGAGATTCGGGGCTTAAATTGAGCTTGAAAAAATTTTCTCTTCTTTTTTCTCTTCACCACGGTTTTGGAGGGTATTTGGCTGATAATTCCTTCATATTTCATGTATTTGAGACACTTGTATTATAAAAAATGAAATTTTAATTCAATAAATTCCACTTTCCAAAAATACCCTCCAACTAGATATATATTTCTAATTTGCCATTTTGTAACATTCCAACTAGAATTAGTTGGATTCTAATCAGCCACTATTCATCAATAAAAGAAATCTCAAATTCCTTCCATGTCCCTTTTGGGCGAAATGAACAAAATGCCCTTTACCGATCAACTTATTCACAAAATTGCCATTCCATGTCATTTCAATCGATTTAAATTTTTCTCGATCTTTTTAACATCCAAATATTCATAAAATGATATTTTATGACTCTTCTAAGGTCCATGGAACTATCTCTAAAATTTTAGCCTGATTCGATTATCAGAATATTTTTTTGAACTTTATCGCTCTATAGCCATTAATACAAACTCCGTACGAAAAATTCGGGTAACACAATAATGTCATTCTTGGGGGTAAACTATTCATTTAAGGGGTTAAAATACACAACTTTTGAAAATTACACTTTGATCCTTGAACTTTTCCAAAGTTTACACTTCAGCCATAAAACTTTCAAAATTTACATTTTGGTCACTAGCCAAAAATTGGGATATTACACAATGTCAAGCCTAGTGATAACCTACGGATGAGTTGAAAAAGATAGATCCAACCACTAATTTATATGTTCTCAAGTCTGGTCACGTAGGTGAGGTGTTGCCGCTCCTAACAACGTCTGTTCCTAAGACCGTGTTGGCCTCTACCACCCTTGTCTCTGGTGTACCTTGTCTTCGGAGGAGCTACTGTTCGAGGGCCACTTTTGAAGTTGCCAAGTACTGAGGCTTTGAGGGTCATTTCTAGAATTCCAGAGGGGTAAAAGTACTAGGCATAACACTTATTCCCCTAATTGGAGTACCATAAAGTGGTACAAGCTAAAATGTATGAAGAAAACCTTCCTTGCGATCATTAGAATTCCAAAAAGCGGCTGCGTTAACTATAGGGTTGTGACTATCCGATTTTTGTGGTTGTGAAAGGGTACACATGTTGCTCTTTCATTGGTGTCTGTTGAGGACGTGGATTGTTTAGTGTGAAAAAAGTACTATATTTTATACCCTTTTGTAACCCCTTTGACCCGACCTAGACGCCAGACCGAACTGAGCGAGCTACATTGGGTTTGCCGAGACAAACCCAAATGATTTACTTAAAGTAAGGTCTTTTTTCCTTTAATATTGTCAAAATGAATAATTAATCCCTAAGGTGAACATGTTAGCAGGGGATAAATTATCAAGGGAAATGGACGTCGTCTAGATATCTAATTAAGCACAATTGCCATTTAGGGACCAAAATGCAATTCTAGAAAACTATAGGGACTTACTTAAATCTAAGGTTACCAAACCTTAATTAATCAGGTTACATGCATGTCATTTAAATTTCAACATAAATCAATAATCCAAGCTCATTTAATTGCATGTACAATACACATGAACTAATCCGCAAAGATTCAAACTTCAATAAAGCAACTACCAGAAATAATAGACTTGGTACCGATACACCATATACCAGTATCGATATGGGTTCCATTTTGCAAAGGGTATCGGTATGATCCCTATGCGTACTGATACTAATGGTTCAATTCAAAACAAGGGATTCCAGTAGCTAAGTTGCATACCGATACGGTTGTCCGTGTACCAACACCTAGTGTATTTATAAGAGGGGCATATCGATACGGAGCTAGGCGTACCGATACCTTTTGCAATTTTCCCACTTTTAAGCTGTAACATACCCCACATACTGATCCTTGAGGACTCGTACCGATGCAACTAGGCTTGTAAAGACCTTTTAGTCGAACTTATAACACTTAGGCTCAATCAAACATGCTTCAAACGACTTGTAAATATCATACCAACTAATGAACTACAATCACCCCAGAAACATTGAAACATAGGCATCATAGAATTAAAAGTAATCATCAAGGTAGACCTATAGGCATGACTTCTACCCCACATGCTTAAATCTCCCTAAAGCCCCCAATTCAAAACATACTAGTTTACAAGTCCAAAACACCAAATAGAACCTATCTAAAGTAGGGAGTAACCAAAACAACCCTCCCAAGTACAACTTGGTCACATTGCCATTTATTACTACATAGCATTTATAAAACCGTACTTGAATTAGCCCAACCCATGGATTCCTTCTTGCATGCTCGTTGTCCAAATGTTTACTTATCTGCATTTATGAGAATAGAGCGCATAAGCGCAATAAGCTTAGTGAGGGATGCTCAAAAACACTCATCAATGCATTTAAAACCATTTTCTTTTAAATCGTGTATTGATTCTCATGCCAAAACATCTCATGCTTCTTTTGTCTTTCCAAAATATGCACGTTAAATCTAATGCCACACATTTATCAATGATCTCTAGCATAAACATTATGCAAACCTCAATTTAAGCCTTCACATGCTAATTCATCCAATAGCAAAGTTTAAAGAGCACAACATGTATAAATCACATTATACAAAACATAATCCACTTATCATGATACATTAATTTATATATTGGCATTAAAGTGACCCAAAACCAAATCTTTCTATGTAATGCCCCGATTTTAGGCTTAGGTGTTTTTAAGGTTGGTTCGAAGGTCCGGTGGACCGGTATTAGAGATTTGAGCCATTTTCAAGATTTAATCAGATTAAATTTTTTTCAAGGTGATAAAATTGTGGAAAATGTTCTAAAATTATTATTAAATATATTAATGATTATGGTGAAATCAATTTTACAAAAAGAGTTCCAAAAATTAGACATTTTGGACTAGTGACCAAAATGCGAACTTTGAAAACTATTTTTAGTGGCTGTTTTGTAAAGAGTCAAAACTTTGAATCTTTAAGGAGCTAATTGCCCAAAAAGTCTAATATCATACTTTGTTCCTTAATTGTCTATTTTTAAAGTATTTTGGAAAATAAAAATAGGATGGAGAGAATTAAATGGATTATTAAATCTTTTAAGCAAAAGTCACGTAACTAACTTTCTCAAATATTTTCTCTCTAAAATCTCTCCAGCCAAACATCAATTTCTTCTTCTAAATCTTAAGGTAAATCTTTCTTTTCTTAAATCTTTTGTTTGCAAATGCTTTCTTCTTGTTAGTTTTCCAAAACCTTATATTTTTAACTTTGTTTTCTCATTCAAATCATCCAATTAAGGGAGAAAGCATTCATTGGAGGTAAGGTTCATTTTCCTCCTCTAACGAAAGGTTCTTTAGTGAAATTCCCAAGTTGTTGACTCTTTACAATTTTTTTTCTAATGTGTTTTGATAATTTAATTGAGGAAAATTGGTTTAATTGTGTTTGGATTGATAAAATTGACATATTTCGAAATGGATCTATTTTGCTCGGTTTATGACCAGATTAGATCATGATTTTGATGTTTAATTGAGTTAATAACTTGGCTTTAATGTTGTAATCCCGAAACAAGTTGAATCTCTAATGTTTAAGTTTGTTAATCAAGAGTTTTTGTAGTGTCTTTCGAGCTTAATCATTGCTGGAAGTAAAAGGATGTTGGGAAAGGGTTTTTAGAATTGATGAAGTTTGATTGATTGAATCATTATATTATGACTGGGTTAAGTTTTGGAAGGGTTTGATGATGTTTTCGATATGTTTCAGATGGTTTTTTGAGTGGGCAACTTGAGAGTTGCAGGTGATTGCTGTTAGGCAATGGTTTGAAAGCATAATAATGCATTTTCCTCTGGTTTATGTTGTTAAAATAGGGGATAATCAAGGCGACGAAGTTTGACATTGATTGTTGCTTGCCGAGGACTCGATTCGCATTGGCGAGCAAGGCAAAGTGTATCGGTGTGTGGAAAATGGTTTAAACGCCTTTAAAAGGTTTAATAAAGGTTGTTGGGAGTTTAGGGTAAGCATGAAACACTTACCTAAGCTCGGAAGTAAGTTTCCCTTATTTCACTCTTGAATACCGGTTTAGATATGAGCATGTTGATTTCATGTTTTGGTGTTAAACATGGTTTAATTTACTACTGTAAATGCATGGTTATGAACACATATGCAATGGATTTTATGTATATAAATGCTAGTGTATGTGGTGGTTTCGGTTTAATGCATTGAAAAACAGTAGGTTAATTGTTTTGGAAATGATATATTGGCTATGTGACAAGGTAAAAAATAATCAGATATAGTTGGCATGCCATAGGATTAAAGTGCACTATAAAATATGAACAAAATTGATCGTGGCCATGGGTCCTTGAGCTATGGCGGTTTAATAAGGCCACTCGGACTATTAGGGGCCTCATTTGAGGTATGCAGTTTAACTAGGCAACCCAAATTGATGGTGATCTTGCAGGTTAACTAGGCAAGGTCAGTATACTTGCGGATTAACTAGGCAAGGGTGGTAAATCTCGCGGTTTAACTAGGCAAGGGTGTCAAATCTCGCGGTTTAACTAGGCAAGGTTCGGGATATCATACGGTATATTTAGGCATGGTATACGAGATATGTGTATATGATATGTTGGATAAAGAGTAGTTTATTCGGGTCACTATTAATGCCAATATATGTGAAAGTTCATGTGCTTAACCTATTTTATAATGCTTTGGGATTTAAGCATGATTTATAATTTAATGCTTTGGGATTTAAGCATGGTTTATGATTTACTGCTATGGGATCTAAGCATGGAATAAGCATATGATGTTGCATAAGGGTGATTATGCATGTCTTGGTTGGAGACAAGGAAAATGCTTTGGTTGTAAGCATGTTTTGGAAACAAATGTTTTGGTTTCAAATGTTTTTAAACGCATCATTGTTTTATGAGCATCCTCACTAAGCATGTGTGCTTACGCTCTCTTTTTCCTAATGATGCAGAGCATTAAGGTTTGGGGCTGCAAGGGTAAGGCTAAAGTGATCCAAGGACAAGATCTAGTTTGAGTATGGACTCGGTTTATGTTTTTGATTAATAAGGCAATGTGTTTTCCATAATTTTGGGGTTTTATAATTCTATTTTCCCATGGTTTTTAAGCGCGTGAAGTGCTGGTTTTCATGTTTTGGTTGTTGTTGTTAGAGTTGTGTGGATCTTTGCCTATATTGATACTAGATGAGTGCTTAGGAATGCATCTAGTTATTTGGAATGGTTGCCATGCTTGGTTGACTCAAACAAGTTTGTTATGTTGCTTTAAAAGTGTAAGCATGTTGTGGATGTTTAAATGTGCCAATTGTGAGTTTTGGTTGTTGGGAAAAATGATAATAGGAAGCATGCCTATAGACCATCGTGATAGTATGAATGCCATGATTGGTCGATGATTCTGTGATGCTTAGTAGGGATCAAATCTTAATAATGTTGCTCTAGTGTTTGGAAGCATGTTTAAGTGGTTTGATTATAATTAAAGAGTGTTTAGACAACAAATTGGGACATTACAGGTCCAAGCATATCGAAATAGGTGTCCCAGTACTGGTATGGCTAGGCCGTTACATGCATAGCATTTTGATACTCGGGAGGGTGTTTCGATACGGACAAGCCTTTCCAGGCATAGCGGTCAGGTACTCGGGCAATTGTTTTGATACGGTCTTAAGCAATTTGGCTATGCGTTTTGATACGCGAGTAAGTGTTTCGGTACGAGTTTTAGCTACTGGAATATGTGTTTTTGAAATCATAAGGGCATAGCGAAACACCTATATGCGTATTAGTACGGTTGCAGTTATTTTAGTTATTGTCATATTTGAAGGTTTCTGTTTCTTTTAGTTTGGTCCCTAAGTTTTCAGAATGCAATTGTATGAGCTCTAATGAGTATCTTGACCTAAATTTTGTTATAAGAGCATGTAAATGAACTAATTGAGGATTGGTAACCTTAATTTTATTTTTGGTCCTATAGTTTAGAAGATTTACGTTTTAGTCCTTGAAATTTATGTGATGCAATTAGTTGCCTTTCCGTGACTTGTTTCCTTGAAAATTCACCCGCTGTAATTATGTACATGTAGGATTAATAATTTGCATCTAGGCAAGATAAAAGAAAAAATGGATCAGTTTTTCGTAACCTTTCTCTGGTTTGCTTCGGCAAACCTAATGTAGTTATCTCAGTTCGGTTGGGCGTCTCAGCCGGGTCGAGGGGGTTACATTTGTTGGTATCAGAGATAGGTTTTAAAAGGTTGGGATGTTGCTGTTTAGTTGTTTATCATTGTTTGATATGCACGGTGTTTGTGAATATGTACGGTGGTTGTTTTATATCGTGTTGGGGTATGAATTGTGAACACAGTGCCTATTACCGAGGTTTTAAAATGTTTTATAAGGTTGTCTTGGATCCTTTGCCGAATGCTAGCTTGACTTTAATGTGTTTTGAATGCTTTTGTTAGCATGGCTCGACATGAGACTCGGTCGATGATTGGTAATGCCGAAGTTGAGCAGAATAATGACATGGAACGGAATCTCCCTAATGTTGTACCTCCTCCTCCTCCGTTGGTTCCTCCTATCGATGTTGGGGCTAGTGATGTACCCCAGGTTCATCAAGTACCAGTATTTAGTGATTTGACTATGTTAATCCAAGTGATGACGGAGCATTTCAAGCAGCGATGGCTGGAGTGCAAGCGCAAGCACCAGACATGCTGTAGTAGCTAATCAAGGTTTACTCTTAGAGCATCTTCGTAGTTTGGGAGGCAAGGAATTTTAGGGTTCGAGTCTTGAGGTAGCTAAAAGATGGCTGGAAAAGACAATCCGTATTCTAAACCAGATGGGTTGAATGAGGAGCGCAAGTTGGGTTGCACTGTGTCACTATTGTAGGGTGATGCATATCATTGGTGGGTGACCACAATTACTGGAGTACCCGAGGCAAATGTGTCTTGGGAGTTCTTCTAGAGAGCTTTCAAGAGAAAGTATCTTGGTACCCAATATTTGGATGCAAAGAAGCACGAGTTTATATATCTGACGCAGGGTGGCATGTCTGTTGCTGAATATGAGGTGAAGTTTGTTCTTTTGAGTCAGTATGCCTTGGATTTGGTCCTTGATGATCAACAAAGATGTGATAGGTTTCGTTATGGTTTGATGAAGGACATTAAAACATATCTGTTGGCCGCGAATTACACAAATTTTGATGTGTTGGTCAATTGGGCCAAAGATATTGAGCAGTCTTTGGGTATATCAGTTCAGGCTACGAGTACGAGCTTGGGTAAGAGATTTGCCGATTCTTGCTATTCTGGAAAGCAGAATAGGCAGTTTCAGGACAAGAGACACAGGTCGGATCACAGGAGTGGTGGCGGTGTTGATCAGGGTGGTCAGAGAGCTCGTGTTGTACCAGAGTGTGAGCTTTGTGGTAGTGCCACACGGGTATGTGCTGGGGTACCGCTGAAGTTTGTTGGATATGCGGATCTTCTGAGCATATGAAGCGTGATTGTCCTCGTGCTGTGAGGGATGCACCAGTTCATGTTGCTGCACCTGCTAGGGGCCGAGACCATGGTAGGGATAATTTCTAGAGGCGATAGGATGGTCAGAGGGTTGTAGCACATGCAGTTGCTGTGCGACCAGAGAATGGTGGATCAGCTCAGGTTTATGCTCATTGCGAGGGGCGCAATGCCACTGACGTGTACCTTGCAATCTTTGTCATTATTTTCTTTGATTGATTCGGGGTCTACTAATTCATATATCTTAAGTGAGCATGCATCATTGCTGAATGTTCCTATTGAGATCTTAGGTGTTTGCATGTTAGTAACTAGTTCATTTGGGGAGATGATTACTACTAGAAAGTTGTATAGGCGTTGTCCTTTGGTTATGCAAGGTCATGAAATTACCTCGGATCTAATGGAATTGCCATTCCATTGTTTTAACGTTATTTCGGGTATGGATTGGTTAAGTGGGCACAAGGCGGTGGTGGAATGTGAATTTAAAAGGATTTTCTTGAAGTTAATCGATGATTATGAAGTTGTGGTGGTTGGAGAGAATGTGAAGTTTTTGACCAATGTTGTTTCGACTACTTGAGCGGAGAAGATGATGCTTGATGGCTGCCAAGCTTATTTGGCTATTGTTATGATTGGGTGTTCGAGTGCAGGACATTCGGACTGTGTGCAATTTTTTGGAAGTGTTTCTTGAAGAATTACCGGGTTTACCACCGAATAGAGAAGTGGAATTCATTATTGAGACATATGAGGGTACGACTTCGGTGTCCATTGCTCCTTATCGGATGGAACCAAAAGAGTTGAAAGAGATAAAAGCGCAGCTTTAGGAGTTGCTGGATCATGGGTTCATTCGACTGAGTATTTCACCCTAGGGTTCTTCGGTTCTTCTTGCGAAGAAGAAGGATGGATCGATGCGTGTGTGCATTGATTATCGGCAGTTGAATAAGTTGACGGTGAAGAACAAGTACCCGTTGTCGTCGATTGATGACTTGTTTGATCAATTTTGTGGGGTGGCAGTGTTTTCAAAGTTTGATTTAAGATAGAGGTATTACCAGTTGAAGGTTAAGGATGTGGATATGCATAAGACGGTGTTTCGTCCGAGGTACGGGCATTACGAGTTTTTGGTGATGTTGTTTGGTTTGACGAATGCCCCGATTGCTTTCATGGACATGATGAATAGGGTGTTTTATAAGTACCTTAATCAGTTTATGGTAGTATTTATTGATGATATACTCGTGTACTCTCACACTGAGGAGGAGCATGATTAGCATTTGCCGATTGTGTTGCAAGTGTTGAAGGATAATCAGTTGTATGCCAAGTTGAGCAAGTGCGAGTTTTGGCTCAATGAGGTGATGTTTTTAGGTCATGTGGTTTCCGCGGAGGGTATTCATGTTGATCTACAGAAAATTGAGGCTATTTTCATTTGGAAGCAACCTGAATCTGTCTCGAAGGTTTGTAGTTTTCTTTGGCTGGCTGATTATTACTATAACCCCCTCGACCCAGCCTAGTCGCAAGACCGAACCGAGCAAGCTACATTAGGTTTATCAAAGAAAACCAGAAAGATAAAGCCTAAACCACGACCTTTTCTTCTTTTATCTTATCTAAATGCATAATTATTCACCTACATGTTCATACTGACATCATACGAAGACCCGTCTCAATCGAGCATCAAATCGATATCCAATTGAACACAGACATACTTTAGGGACTGAAATGCAATTTCAACAATTTACAAGGAATGACCCAACTTTTAAGTTACCAACCTTTAGTTAAGAACATTTCATGCTTTGATGTCAGAAATTAGCTTAAAACGATTATCCATGCTCATTTGTTTGCCAAAACAAGGTCCAAGGACTAAAACAAAAGAAATCAAAATTGACTTTCCATGACATTAACATAATTAATGGCTCCCGTATCGATACGCTAAGACCAGTCTCAATATCGTTGTGCACCCCTCATTTCGATACGACAAGCTTCGTACCGGTACCCCACTTTGAATATAAAATCCCCTTTAATTTCCTTACACACCATACCGATACGGTCCCACAATGTTTCGATACATAGGCTCACCCCTAAAAAGTGAAATTACAGTAACCAATAGGCGTACCAAAATTCCCTTACTTGTACCGATACACTCTATCCATATCTTCCTAGTCGTACCGATATGGTCCCCCGCATATAATCATCATCGTTTTGATACGACAAGCTTCGTACCGTTACGCTTGGGCCTGTAATGTCATTTTAGCCCGTTTATCACATTATTCTAGATGCATTTGAGCCCTAGCAACATGCATTCATACTTATAATCATCCGAGAGATCATAATCTAACATTACACCAAGATTTTTCACCCATAGCAATTTCATGCAACCAAGGAGTTACTCTAGAGGCATGCTTCCTATTCCACCATGCTAAACATACCAAAATACACAATAAGGTCAATCTCAGCATAAGCACCAGGACTACACATCCTACATGCCACAATAAACTCGCCAAAACCTTCACAGCATGCCAATCAACAATGTAACTCTAGATGCACACTTAAGCAACCATTCATTCACAAATATAAGCAAGGATTAACATCAACCTTTGCATCACCAACCACCCTTAAAACCAGCATAGAAACATACTTGAAATCCATAAGAAAATAGAATTACAAGAACACATTGCCTTATTAACCGGAAACATAAACCGAGTTCATACTCAAAAGTAGTTTATCTCTTGGATCCCTTTAAACCTTGCCTTTGCTGCCCCGAACTTTAATGCTCTGCATCATTAGGAAAAAGAGAGCGTAAGCCACATGCTTAGTGAGGATCCTCATAAGATAATGATGCATTAAACCATTTGAAAACTACATGTTTGTTTTCCAATACATGCATATAGCCCAAGCCTTTCCATGATTCCAACCGAATCACAACATAACAACTTTTAAGTAACATTATACACATTCCATGCTTAAATCCCAAAGCATTTCAGGTAAACCATGCTTAAATCCCAAAGCATTTTAGACAAACCATGTTTAAATCCCAAAGCATTATAAAATAGGTTCAACGCATGAACTTTCACATATATTGGCATTTATAGTGACCCGGATAGACTACCTCTATCCTATACATATCGGATACACGGATCTCTCATACCATGCCTAGTTTAACCGCATGATATCCCAAGCCTTGCCTAGTTAAACCGCAAGATTTGACTCCCTCACCTAATTAAAACGCGAGACTTCACCCTTGCCTAGTTAAATCACAAGAGTACCGACCTTGCCTATGTAATATGCCAAATTTTGGCTAGTGACCAAAATGTAAATTTTGAAAGTTTTGGGGTTAAAGTATAAACTTTGGAAAAGTTTAGGGACGATTGTGTATATTTCCCCAACAAGTAATTTTATTTAGTATAAGTGTAAATCGGATTAAAATAGGTACCTTGATATCATTTTTAAGAATTAAGATGCAGAAAAAGGTATCGAATTTAGATTGAATGAAATTGTATGGATTATCGGTAAAGGAATTCTAAGAAGAATTTTATTCTATGAAAATTTTCGATAAGTATCGAGAAAATAGACTGAGTTAAGAAAATTCAGTCTAAGTCCTTAGAAAAGGAAGTTTTTATAGGATAATTATTTCCCGAATATGGAAATATTGAATTTTTGGAATAAATTCCATAGCTCGGAAAAAGGTAAAATCCCAGTAGAAGTATTTTATGAATATCGGGAAAATCGAATTGAACTGAAATTTCAGAGACTGATCCAATAGCCATGGAAAAGTCATAAAATACTATTTTATGAATATTTTATTATAATTGGTTGGATTCCAACTACATTTAGTTAAATTTTTACAAGAATGGTAAACTAGTAAATAAAAACTAGTTGGAGGGTAAATTGGTCATTTGGCCCCAATGGAAATTTTGAAATATTTAAAAAGTTATAAGGGCAATTTTGGAAAGAGGAAATGGGAGTTTTAATCTTGGCCCTTGATTGATGATAGGATCAATCTCAACCATTGGATTAAAAGGCATTTTAGTAATTTCACTATCTAAATGAATTTAAAATTCATTTATACAAGATATGTGGCCAAATTGGATGAAAAATAAAAGATGAAGACCATTATTCATCTTAAAATTTCGAAATATGAGGGGGTGAAAGAAATAAAAATGGAGAAAATTTTTCCAAGTTCGATTCAAGCCACGAAACTCAATTTTTACGTAATCTCATCAACTACAAAGTTGTTCTACTCTTCAAGCTCTATGTTTTGGTGTAAATAATTCATGAAATACATGCTTGATTAATGAGAATTTTCAAGATAAATAAATTAGGTTTATGGATTAAATTGGGGGTTTTGAGATTTTATGATTTCATGATGAAATTTAAGTTGAAACCAAGTTTGTGTGATGTTAAAATCATTTTATTGAGTTGGGATTTAAACCCTACATATTTTAGTTTATATGAAGATGATTAGGGTTTATGGATTCAAGTTTGATTTAGGGTTTGTGATGTTGGATAAACGATCTAGTAAGCTTTTTAATTGGAAGCAAAGCCCTAAATTAAAGGTATAGGGACCATTTCGACAATTCTGAAAGTTTAAGGACTAATCTGAATTTTTATGATTTTTAATTGTATTTATGTTATTATTGAAGTTGGAGATGTGAAATTGAAGTTAGAATGCAAAATCGATGTTAAATCGAGTTAGTGACCATTTTGACAAATTGTCAAAGTTAAGTGACCAATTCGGAGATGAGGTTTTTGATAAGGATTAAATCTGATTTTTAGTTTAAATAATAGAATTCAAGTAGTAATGTTGATTTGAGGACTAATTTACAAAGTTAAGAAGTTTGAATCCTTATCTTTGCATTTTTAGTGACTATTTCAGAAAGAACAGAAAATTAAAGGGAATTATTTTTGAATATTTATTTGATGAAGAAAGTGATACATTAGTGGTTTGAAGCAAGTGATGGGACTAAATATACAATAATAAAAATAAGAAGAAGTTAGTATAAATTAGAAGTTTATTATGGAAACCTATGTGGAAGACTGGTTTTGGCAGTAAGTTTGAAAATTCACCATAAATTCTACAAAAATGGTTAGAAGGTGAATTTTATACCGATGTAAATATTTGTTCATCTAGTTTCTCCTCCAACAAACGGAAACTGATTTCAATTTCCGAGTCAAAAGATATGAATTTTTAAGTGATGAAAGGTCAGAAAATAGAGCACCAGTCTGTTCCGAATTCCAGCATTGTAATTGAGTTTGAAAATTCGCTATAAATCGTACAAGTTGAATTTGTGCTATTAATTTATATGGTTGAAAATATTACTAAATCTAGTTTCTTTCAGAATAAATGGAATCGAATTCCGAGTTTTAGAATATTTTATAGAAATATTTCTTTGAAGGTAGTGCAGTCTGTCAATAAATGAGATTTGATGCATTTTGTATCTAAGGCTAATTAGTAAGCTTGAAATTAAAGACCAAAAATGAGTTTTGGACACTATAAGGAAGGAAGGAAAAACTTTTGGAAATTTTGTATATTCGAATGACTATATTCGATAGCATGTTTAAAGTATTGTTAGATTTGAATCTAACGAATGTTATTCGTATTTATATGATCAATGAAGTTTGATTTGGATCAAAAGAAGGGTCGAGGCATTATGAAGGAAAGGATCGGGTAGAGATTAATGAGGCAAGCTAATAAATGGCCAGGTGAGTGTATTTTTACATATTTTATCTATATATAATATGAGAAAGAAATATAATATGTCAACCTAGAATGATTTGAAAGAAAAAGAATTTGAATCGTAAATTGATACATTTTACAATAATTTTTAAATGGTTTATAATGATCTTTACAAGATATTGATCTTAAAAGCCCTTTGTATGATTATTGAGATTCTTGGTATAATTGGCATGCCAACGAGGTGGAGTTTAGTGATATAGTGATACAGTGACGCTGTGTTCTACATTTATGACCTAGTGATACAGTGATGTTGTATAAGTGTACAACAGTTATATAGTGAAACAATGATGCTGTGTTCTACAGCTATGACCTAGTGATACAGTGATGCTGTTAAATTACAGCAGTGGTATAGTGATACAGTGATTTATTATGGCACAACATATTAGTTGAAGCTGCACATGCGCATACTCAATAGTGACTCGCATGCCATGCATTCTCAATTACATTACATTGAGCTATGAAATGAATAAAAAGTAACAAGTACAAGTGATCTAAAGGAAAGTGAAAAGTGAAAGTGATACGATTCAAATGAAAATAAGTGATTTACTGGATATTTGATTTGACATGACATTGCCTTATATATGTATATGAGATGTTGATTGTTACAGGTTACATGACAGAGGAACGACTTCGATAAGTTATTCTATACGATTTTAAATTCTTATATGTTGTATTCAGTATTTTATTTATTTTGCAATTTTTATTAAAATTAAAGTGCTTTACTTTGATTTATAAGTTTTGCCTCACTAAGTTCGTACTTAGCGTGTGTTTGTTTCACACGTAGATTAAGATGGAGTATTTGAAGAGGAGTCGAGCATGTTGATCAAGCTTCAATCTGCAAAACATCAGTAAGATATTCTTGCTTATGATAATCTCTAGTGGGCATGTAATTATTTAATTGCTAGTAGAGTATGATGCATTAAATTAAACTAAACGATAGATAAATAATCAGTTTTGATGATGAATCGTATATGTATAAAGCAAAATAAGACATTAGCATTGTAACAAAATAAAGCTAAGGTAGAAAGGATAATTACGTTGCTAATAATAATAATCGGTAATCGCATAAAGATTTTAAAGACAAGAAAGGGCCTAGATAGCGAACCTAGTTTTCACCCTTAATTGGACTGTTGTTTTTAATAATTGCCAAATATGTTTTAAAATAATTAATTCAGGGTTGAAACTAGCTAACTGCACATAGGTTGTGTTTTCAAGAAAACTGAGAAAGGGTTAGATTTACAAACTAAAATTTGTAAATACTTGTAAAAATAAATTTATAAGTCAAGATTTCTTTAAACGACTCTGTAACATCTTTAATATATATTCGATTTACGAGTATACGTTAAGGGTGTTACATTTAATGGTATCGGAGCAAAGGTTTAGAGGTTCTGGATGCTAAACCAAGTTTGTATATGATTTTTATCAGTAAATACATGCCCTTAGAATATCATATTGCTGATGTGTTGATTGTATGACTTGATGCTACTCCTCATTAGTATGATATGGAACGAGACTAGAATAAGGAAAGTAAGACGATAATGTAATTCATCAGTCTACGAATCTTAGAGGTTAAGAAATGACTCATAGTGGATATGATATAGTGAAATAAGCGTGAAAGTTAACTCCTGTAGAAGATATGAGAATATAAGACCAATTTTAAGAGAAATTGGTTACCTATGACTAACATAGAAGTAAGATGTAAATGGAAGGTTGATCTTTAGTCAAGATAGTATCAGTTAAAAGCTAAAGGGAGAGAAAAAAAAGAAAAGTACCACTTCTAGAGAAGATGATTTGTGCAAGTCAAAAAGGGAAAAACTTGGTTTCAAAATTATTATACCTCAAGGAATCGTGAAAGAGATGTACCAAAGGCATATTAATGGATCTTATCCTCAGAAGTGAGCAAAAGTTTATAGATTATGTATTTATGTTTTGGATATATTGATTGGATTATTCATGTGTAATCACTCCTGAAAAAAAAAGAACTGCAATTAGACTTGATACATGAAGAGGTGTTAGTAGAAATACTAGTATATGGAGTTAAAGAATTAAGGAATAAGAAAAATTACATTGGTTAAGGCCCTAAGAAGAAATCACAAGGTCGAAGAAGCCACTTGAGAGTTTGAGAAGAAAATGAGGGAGTAATATCTGCAATTGTTTGAAACACGTATGTTTTAAAAATTCGAGGACGAATTTTCTTAAGGGGGAGGAATTGAAATATCCCAAAATTTGGCTAGTGACCAAAATATAAATTTTGAAAGTTTTGGGGTTAAAGTATAAACTTTGGAAAAGTTTGGGGACTAAAGTGTAAATTTCCCCAACAAGTAATTTTATTCAGTATAAGAGTAAATCGGATTAAAATAGGTACATTAATATCAGTTTTAAGAATTAAGATGCAGAAAAAGGTATCGAATTTGGATCGAATGAAATTGTTAAGAGTGCTCAGGCCAAAGAAATACAAGGATGGGTGACCTTCGGGAAGGCCCCATCAAAGTGTTTCTGATCGATATTTTGGACTCCGTAAGATTAGAGAAAATTTGTATGGATTATCGATAAAGGAAACCTAAGAGGAATTTTATTCATTGAAGATTTTCGATAAGTATCGGGAAAATAGACCGAGTTAAGAAAATTCAGTCTAAGTCCTTAGAAAAGGAAGTTTTATAGGATAATTATTTCCCGAATATGCAAATATAGAATTTTCAGAATAAATTCAATAGCTCAGAAAAAGGTAAAATCGTAGTAGAAGTATTTTATGAATATCGAGAAAATCGGATCGAACTAGACTTTCAGAGACTGATCCAAAAGCCATGGAAAAGTCATAAAATACTATTTTATGAATATTTTATTATAATTGGTTGGATTCCAACTAGATTTAGTTGAATTTTTACAAGAATGTCAAGCTAGTAAATAAAAACTAGTTGGAGGGTAAATTGGTCATTTGGTCTTAATGGCAATTTTGAAATATTTAAAAAGTTATAAGGGCAATTTTTGAAAGAGGAAATGGAAGTTTTAATCTTGGCCTTGATTGATGATAAGATCAATCTCAACCATTGTATTAAAAGGGCATTTTAGTAATTCCACTAACTAAATGAATTTAAAATTCATTTATACAAGACATCTGGCCAAATTGGATGAAAAATAGAAGATGAAGACCATTCTTCATCTTAAAATTTTGAAATATGAGGGGGAGAAAGAAAGAAAAATGGAGAAAAATTTTCCAAGTTCGATTCAAGCCCCGAAACTCGATTTTCAGGTAATCTCATCAACTACAAAGTTGTTCTACTCTTCAAGCTCTATCTTTTGGTGTAAATAATTCATGAAATACATGCTTGATTGATGAGAATTTTCATGAGAAAGAAATTAGGGTTTATGGAATAAATTGGGGGTTTTGAGATTTTATGATTTCATGATGAAATTCAAGTTGAAACCAAGTTTGTGTGATGTTAAATCATGTTATTAAGTTGGGATTTAAACCGTACATATTTTAGTTTATATGAAGATGATTAGGGTTTATGGATTCAAGTTTGATTTAGGGTTTGTGATGTTGGATAAATGATCTAGTAAGATTGAATTTGTTATTTGGAAGCAAAACCCTAAATTAAAGGTGTAGAGACCATTTCGGCAATTCTAAAAGTTAAAGGACTAATATGAATTTTATGATTTTGAAGTGTATTTATGTTATTATTGAAGTTGGAGATGTGAAATTGAAGTTAGAATGCAAAACCGATGTTAAATCGAGTTAGTGACCATTTTGACAAATTGTCAAAGTTGAATTTTTAAGTGACGAAAGGTCAGAAAATAGAGCATCAGTCTATTCCGAATTCTAGCATTGTAATTGAATTTGAAAATTCGCTATAAATCGTACAAGTTGAATTTGGGCTATTAATTTATATGGTTGAAAAGCTTACTGAATCTAGTTTCTTTCAGAATAAACGGAATCGAATTCTGAGTTTTAGAATATTTTATAGAGATATTTCTTTGAAGGTAGTGCAATCTGTCAGAAAATGAGAATTGATGCATTTTGTATCTAAGGTTAATTAGTAAGCTTGAGAGGGGTTAATGGAAGTTCTAATTGGTCATTAAATACCAATATGGGTTTTGGACAGTATAAGGAAGGAAGGAAAAACTTTTGGAAATTTTGTATATTCGATAGCATGTTTAAAGTATTGTTAGATTTGAATCTAACGAATGTTATTCGTATTTATATGATCAATGAAATTTGATTTGGATCAAAAGAAGGGTCGAGGTATTATGAAGGAAAAGATCGAGTAGAGCTTAGTGAGGCAAGCTAATAAATGGCCTAGGTGAGTGCATTTTTACAAATTTTATCTATATATAATATGAGAAAGAAATATAATATGTCAACCTAAATCAGGTTTTGAAGTGGTTGAAAGAAATATAATATGTCAACCTACGGAATCGATTCATTGGATGTTTTGAGGCGGTTGAAGGAATTGGTCTCGTGGCTTACCGACTAGCTTTGCCTTAGGAGTTTAGCAAGATTCATGATGTATTCCATGTATTGATGCTTCGCAAGTATAGATTCGATCCATCTCATGTTATTGAACCTAAATCAGTAGAACTCCAACCCAATCTGACATATGACGAAGAACCAGTACAAATATTGGCATGTGAAGTCAAGAAACTTCGAAACAAGAGCGTTCCTCTAGTTAAAGTGTTGTAGAGAAGTCATAAAGTTGAAAAAGCTATATGGGAACCGAAATAGACCATGAAGAGTCAATATTTGCATCTCTTCGATTCAGGTAAAATTCGAGGATGATTTTTTCTTAAGTGGGACAGTTGTAATACCCCAAAATATGGCTTAGTCAGAATTCAATCCGGCAACCAAAAATTTTGCATCAAAAAGTCAAATTACAGAGTTGACCATTGACTAAGAGGTCAATTATTGGAGTAGTGAACCCCAATTAAGTATTGATATTGATCAAGGATTTCATTGTAAACTTTGACAACTATTTTAGTGGTCAAATTGAGAAAATTGAAAGTTAGGGGACAAAAGTATAAAGATTGAAGAGTTGATGGACAAACCTTGCGATTAGCACCTCCTTAATATTAGTCATCATCTACGTGGGCCTTTGGGATAAAGTTGTTTCATCCTAATGAAATACTAACTATTAAGATAGTAAAAGAAAGAAAAGAAGGAAGTTTAGAAAGCTTACCCGGTTAACTTTCAAGCTAGCACCTCACCATCTTCATCTTCTTCTTCTTTCCTTAAGCAAGCATCTCCATTGGAGAGTAATTTAAGCTTTGATTTCCTTATGTTTCTTAATCATATATTATAGCTATCGGTAGGGTAAGCAATTTCCTCAATTGATTCAGCGATTCCATGACCAAATTCATGTTTAATTCAAAGTTTAAGAATATCATAGCTTATTCGTTATTATTTTCCATAGCTAATAAGTTGCTATGAATCCATTATCAATGTTGAAATCCTTGTAATTTCTATTTCTTTGTAGCTCAAGAAAATCAAGGTGAAGAATCACCAAATTCTTCCAATTCTACCAAGCTCAAGAATAAAGGAGTTGTCATCCAAGAGCCTTGAAAGCCTCAAAAATATTGGTGAGTGTAGTTGGAGTCTAAGGATTGGCTAGGTGCTTTTCCCAAATTCATTGATATTGATTTGTTGCATCATCATCAATGATCAAGGTAAGAATTTGAGAAAAACCTTGTTAAAGGTATCATTGGTAAGCTTATTACATTGGTAAGTTAATTATTTAATCATACCATCATTATTGATATCATTAAAATATTGAGAAATGCCATATTGATTATGCTATATTGTTATTGTTAAAGTTACCCCTATTGTCATGGTTATCGCTATTGTTATTGATATTAGCCCAAGCATTGAATCCTTAGATACGAATGGACATGGGATACAATTAGCATGCCATAGAATTCTTGAGCTCATTACTACGGAGTGGACTGCGGTCCTTGAGCTAAGGCTCTATTTGGTGGTGTTGGTGGGATGTGTTAGTGTTGGCCTTATTGGCAATGTTGGAGGATATTGACCATTTATTGTTGGCGATGTTGGTTGGGAATTCGCGTATCCATATTACATGTCGATCCAAGAAAAATAAATAAGTATTGCAAATATTGCTAAACATGATTTGAGATGCACTTAAGTTGTTATACATGTTCATGGTATTATTAAAATACATGTTATTATTGTTGACTACCTCACTAGGCTAAGTGAGCCAAATATATCTCATTTTTATGCATTTTCAGGTTAAAAGTTAGTCGGATCGAGGATCGGAGAAAAGATGTTTTGAAGAAAGTCACCAAGTTGTATGTAATGTAAACTTTGTCCTTAAACTCCTAGCAAGGTGGCATAGGGTCTAGATAAGTTAGTTTAGCCCCATTTTGTTTGTACATATGATGTACTATGCTGAATGGGTTAAAACATGAAATATGGTATGTTGATGATTTTGGTAGATATGGTAAATGGCCCTAAATTCACTAATAAGGAAAACTTAGTAAATGGATTCGTTTTGGCGTAAAATTTAAAATACATATAGAAATATTGTTTATAAGTTTGCCGGTAAAATTTGGTGAACTTTGGACATGGTTAAGGGCTCTAAATTCGATAAAAACTAGATAAAATATGACATTACAGGTACAGGCGTACCGGTACGGTTGGTGTCGTACTGGTACTGCAAGGCATCTTTGGGGCAATATTAACCCAAGCGTACCAGTATGGGTAGTGTCGTACCGGTACAGACATACAAAATTGGTATAAGGCAATAAGGCGTACTAGTACTAATATAGAGGTACCGATACACCAAATCAAGACTGGAATTTTATTGTAGCTTGGGTATCGGTACGAGTGGTGTCGTACTGATACCCATTAACGAGTTAATTTGGGAATTAAGGATTACGTACCGGTACAGTAATGGCCCCGTGTTGATACGAAGGCACTAGATCTGTGTATCGGTACCGTCATTGAGTATTGATACGGGATTTAGGTTCAAAAGAAATTAATTAAGGGGCATACCGGTATGGCCTCTTGAGTATCGATACCGATACAGATAAGTTAGTTAACTTGTTTGGAAACTTTACAAAACGGTCACTAATTCGAATATAGGTTAATTGAAAGGGTAAATGGACTCCAAATCCTTTAGAATTTTATATATAAGATATTCAGGTATGGAATTTCATATTGGTAAGCCTACTTCATCATAAGTCCTTAAAGTCTGTAGGATTTACAATTCAGCCCTTAAACTTTCACAAGTTATTAATTGGTCCCTAATCAAAATTTGAATGGGCTTGCATTGATTATAGTCAAGTATTGCATCGAATGAATGTTATTAATTCACTATTTATAGTCCAAGACATCCATTTTAGTAAACCGCTCATCGTATTGTTCATCGGTAACACTTTTCAACCCAAAATTCTACCCGACTGGGATGGGGGTGTTATATAATGGTGGTCGGCATTGCATATGGAGGTCGGGAGTCGACTGCCAACAGCCGATAAACTGGTCAGAGTTAACCAGTGGTGGCGGAGATGGATCAAAGGGTGGTTGGCATGGTGCAGTTAGGTTGGCAGTTCAGGGTTTATTCAAGTTTGTGAAGAACAAACATGAAATCTGGGGAAATTTTGTGTTTGTAGGGATTAAATGAAGGGAAAATGGAAGAACAAGGGTTGAATATTGGTGTAAATGTGAGGTTTGATGGATTTTGGGGCTAAAAATCTGGGTAAATTATGTTCGAGTTAAGTGAGAGATGAGAGTGAGTTAACAAATGAGAAAGAGAGTGATATTGGATAATGACCGATTCAACTCAGTTTTAGGCTATATAGCTGAGTCAAAATGGTGCCATTTTGGCACGAAGTCAGGGAAGGTCCGCGTGTTTTCAAATGGGTCGGGCTTGACCTACGTATTTTGGATAGCTGGGTATATTCGAATTCTAATACTTGAATGTTTGTAACCTTTGTAATTTGGTCCCTTTCTCAATAAAATCGGTTTAAGTTTCCAATTTAATTCAATTTGGTCCTATTTTTAAATTGTTAATTATTTATTGCAATTAAATTATATTATTGTTGCATGTTTTTAAATCAAGCATATAGTATTAATTGTTAGATAATCTAATCACTTAGATTTAAATTAAGTGTTTAGAGCTTAGTCACGTGTTCTATATGGTTTAATATTTTAATTAAGAAAGGTCATTGTAGTAAATTAATAAATGTTAAGTGGGAAGCTTTGAAGTTCAAATTTGGGTGATGTCCTATTGCAACGGGGTGTTGTCCAACATGGACATTTAAGTAGAATACTTAATATTCATTAAAACCTTTGAAATTAATAAATAATTTAGTTAGTTAGTTAGTTAGAGCCTCAATTAAGATTAGAATTTTAATAATTAGTTCAATTAATTGAAATAGGGAATATTATATATAATTTTGAGGTTTAAATATGGATGGTGCTCAAGCAATTAGGTGTTATTTCATGTAAGCATTTTAATTAAATAATATTCGTAGAATTAAATAACACACAATTAATTAGAACCCTTTTTAAGTTAGAACTTAAAATAAACAAGACAATAATCAATCATGCATTAAAAACCTTTTATGTTAGAAATATATTTTTTGAATTTGAATAGAGGTGCCCTGAACGTATAGGGGTGCTTCCAATCTCATATTTAGATAAAAATATATTTCCTTATAAAAGGAATATCTCCATTTGGAATATAAATCTAGTTAATAATTAATGGTTAATTTAAATTCAAAATATTATTGAAAATACCACGCAAAATCAAAAGGTACCGATATCGAGCGTTTGTGTGGGAGCTAACCCTTCACCACATGTAATCGACTTTTGAACTCCAAATTTTAAAATATGAATCTCTAGTTTGTTTTTATGGTGTCTGGTCTACCAAAGTGATCGATGGCGACTCCAAGCATTTTCAAAATCAAATTAAATAAAAGACCCTAATTTCCAAAATTAATCCTCAAGCTATTTTCTCGCATAAAAAATGGTTTTGACAGTAATACCTCTAAAGTTTATGGCCCCTAACTTCAAAAAGTATGATGGAACCACATTCCCCTCGGCATACCTAACCATGTACCATGGGAAGATGTCTTTATATTTGGATAATGAGAATTTTCTTATACATTGCTTCCAAGACAGCTTGTCGGGATCTACAGTCCGATGGTATACCCAACTAAGCTGAGTAAGTATAAAGACTTGGAGAGATCTGTGAAGAGTTTTGCTCGAGCAGCATAAGCATGTGATCGACATGGTCCTGAATAGACTCGTGCTACAAGGAATGGAGCAGAGACCCATAGAAAGTTTCCACCAGTACCAGTAGAGATGGAGAGATATGGTCGCTTAAGTTTAGCCACCATTGCTGGAGAATGAAATTGCTCCAATGTTTGTGGAGACCCTGAAGGGACCCTTCTACGATCGCATGATAAATCATGCTACCAAGAGCTTCGCAGACATGCTCATGAATGGGGAGTTGATATTGGCAGCTGTCAAGAGTGGGAAACTAGATGGGGGCGATACGAAGAAGCCTTACAGAAGAAAAGAAAATGATGTGAACATGACAAGCGCATACAATCCGAATTACTCCAAATGGTTAGTCATTAACAAGCCTAATACACTGACCGTGAGTTCGAGAACATAAACCCACCAAAAGAAAGAGTCAAAGAACCAAGGAAATAGGCAGGAGAGGCCTTATTTAACCTCTGTAGCCATAAGACACGCGGAGTTATTCCCAGAACTGGTTGAGTCTTGGTTGGTAGTGTCACGACATCCCACCCCCTTATTGCCCCCATACCCATCATGGTATGAAGTGAACATGCACTATGTGTAATGCTCCGAATTGGGGCCTAGATGTTTGATGGGTAGATTAGACAATTTGGGAGAACCAAATTAGGCAATTCGAGCTAGTTTTGGGAATAAATTCTTAATAAATTATTTTTGGCTAAAATAAAATATGGAAAATGCTAAAAAAATACTTAATTAATATTTTAAGGATTTTGGTAAACTCAATTTGAAGGAATTAAATCAGATTTTAGGATATTTTGGTCTGGTTACTAAAATGTAAGGTTTTCAAAACAATTTTGTTTTACTAAAACGTAAATGGGTCAAAACTTAGAATCTTTAAGGAGCTAATTTACCAAAGTTTTCCATCAGATACCCCCTTAATTTAGGCTATTTTTAAAAGTTTTTAAATGGTTTTTAATTAAAAATAAAATAGATTTGATAAAAAGGATTTTAATTAACAAATTTCATTTTCTTATGTAACTACTTTTGCTCTCAACTTTCTCAGTAGCAAAACTATCAGTTTCATTCCAAAATTCTCAAGAATCAATCTCTTTTGATTTCTTTTTGATTTCCTACTTGATTCCTTTGATTCTTACATCAAAGTCTACTTGGTTTCTTGAAGTTTTCATCCAATATTTGCCAATTAAGGGAGAAATCAACAATTAGAGGTGATTTTCATTTCTCTTCTCTAATTAAATGTTTTTTTACTGAAATTCCCAAGTTTTTGATCCTTTACAATTAGTTTTTGTTATGTGTAATGGTTAAATCAAGATTTCATGGTTTAAATTGAGTTTTGATGAGAAATTGGAAGAATATTGTTATGGACCTATTTTGCCTTGATTATACTTGATTTAAAACTCTTATAAGTTGTGTTTTAATGTTAAAGGAAGAGATTAATAAAAAAATCTAGAAACTATGGGAATTGCTAATTTCTAGGTTGTAAATAGTTAGATTTTGGGTTGATCTTGGTGTTGTAACTTTGTTGGAGGTGTAAGGACATTATATTGTTGTTTTTGGATGTTAATTGATGATGTTAAGATGTTAAAATCAATAGGTTTTGGTTGGGCTTTGTTTAGATGAAGTTTGGTGATCATTTTAGTTGTTTTAGAGAAGAGTTTGTTGGTTTTAGTGAGGCGAAGTTGTGTTTGATGGTTGCTGAAAATTTGAGATGCATGAAAGTGCATTAATCCTCTGTTTTTGTTTGGGTAAAGCAAGGGAGATAGATCCTTTAGCTTTTGGAGAGGTTACAGAATCTTCGGAAGCTTAATTCTCACAACAACAAGAGGGCATTGCGTTGTCGATGAGTGGAAAAGTGTTTTACAGCTTTAAAAAGGTTTGAAAGTGATTTTGGGAGTTTAGATTGAGCTTGAAACGCTTGTCTAAGCTCAGAAGTAAGTATTAGACGAACTTTCTCTCAATTTTGGTTTGGCAAATGTTGATTTTCTCATGCCTATGTTTATGATTTGATACCTACTATTTATGCATATTTTGGAAATGGAATATGATGCAAATTATCTTATACTGATGATATTTGAGAATGGCAAAAGGTTTTTGAAACGGATTTTGAGATTATGTAAATACATGTTTTGCTGCATTGAAATTGGTTTGAATGATGCATATGAAAAATAGTGAGGTATCTTGATTAAAATGGAATATATTGGCTAAGTGACAATGTTTAAACGTTATCGGATATATTTGGCATGCCATAGGGTTTAAAGTGCACTATAATAAGTCGTCTCATGTGTGTCGAGGGGTTAATTGTGTCATTTTCTCCACCATGGGAACCGCAGCGGATGAGAGGTTAATTGTATCGTATTCTCCCGCTAGAAGATTGAGTATCACAATGGTTGAGGGGTTAAATGTGTCGTTTTCTCCCATTGTAGATAGTATACATCGTAATCATCGAGGGGTTAAATGTGACGTTTGCTCCGGTTAGATGTATGTTAAGTGGTTGAAGGTACCACTTGGGAAATCCGTGTATCCGATGTGTTTTTGGTAAAGAAAGATTATGTCTTTGGGTCACTTGAAAGCCAATATATGTGAATTAATTATCACAATGAATTATTTTTGTATAATGGAATTTATACAAGTTTTGCTCTTTAAGGTTTGCCATTGGATGAATAAGCATGTGAAGGCTTAAATTGAGGTTTTGCATATGGAATTATGCATGGAATCTATGATATATGTTTTGCATATGGTTTAATATGCATGTTTGAAAAGGTAAAAAGGGCATGAGATGTTTAAGCATGATGTACAAAGAGTGTTTTGACTAAAGTGATTTTAAATGCATTGATGAGTGTGTTTTTTCGGAGCGACCCTCACAGGCATTATATGCTTACGCTTCCTTTTCCTATCAATGCAGGAAAGTAAGCTTTTAGGGCAGCAAGCAAGTGAGGAGGAATCCGAGATTTGAAGCGTTTCAAGTATGGTTTTGATAAATGAACTTATTGTAGAATAAGGGTAATGTGACTAAGATGTAATTGGGAGGGTTGTTTTTGTTACTCCTTATTTGGACATGTTTCATTTGATGTTTTGGAGTTGTATGATGCTTTATAACTTGTTTTGAAGGGTTGGAAATTGTTTTGCATGCTTAGGTAGAGATCATGCCTATATAAACCTTTGTTTAGTTTTGATATGTTGAGATTGATTCTCTATCATCCTTATTTGTTTGTAGAATTGTTGCTTGGGATGTTATATGATGATTAGATATTGTTTGAAGCATGTTAGATTGAGCCAAAGTGTCATATGTTCGACCAAGAGGTCATTACAGTTTATCCATACCAGTACGAGTCCTCAATGATTAGTACACGGGGACCTGTCTCGGCTCAATCTGGGCAAAATTGCCTAGGCGTACCAATATGCCTGGTAACCGTATCAGTGTGCATAGCTAAAATTTGGATTGGTATCGGTACACGAGGAACCGTACCGGTACGCCTATTGGCTACTAGAATCCCCGGTTTCAAATATTGAATATCCGTATCGGTACGCCTAAGGACCGTACCAATATGCCCTGTAACACCCTAAAGTTGAGCCTAGAAGTTAATCGGATCGATTAGATAGTTCAGGAGAACTAGGTTAGGCAATTTGAGTTAGTTTTGGGAATTAAATTCTAATAAATTGTTTTTTTGGCTAAGATAAAATATGGAAAATGCTAGAAAATACTTAATTAATATTATAAGTATTTTTTGAAATTCAATTTGAAGTAATTAAATCTGATTTGGGGACATTTTGGTCCAGTGACTAAAATGAAAAGTTTTCAAAACTGTTTTTAGTGACTAAATCGTACAAGGGATAAAACTTAGAATCTTTAAGGAGCTATTTGACCAAAATTTTCCATTAGATTTTTTCCTTAATTTAGGCTATTTTTAAAATGTTTTAATTGGTTTTAATAGTAAAATAAAATAGGATTAATAAAAAGGATTTTTTTTTGCAAAATCACTTTCTCACGTAACTAACTTTGATATCACTTTTCTCTCAACTTTCTCAGCAGCCAAACTATCAAAATCTTTCCAAAACTTATAGGAATCAATCTCTGTTGATTTCCTTTTCATTTACTATTTGATTCATTTGATTTCTACTACAAATTCTACTTGGATTTCAACCAATCTTTGCAAATTAAGGGAGAAATCAACAATTAGAGGTGATTTTCATTTCTCTCCTCTAATTAAAGGTTTTTTATTGAAATTCCCAAGTTCTTGATCCTTTACAACTAATTTATGTTATGGAATTATGATTTAAACATGGATTTGGTAATTAAATTGAGTTTTATTGTGGGAATTTGATAAACAATTTTTGAATCTATTTTGTATTGAGTCTAATTGGTTTAGATCTCTTATGAGATGAATTTTAATGTTGGAAGATATGATTAATTAAAGGAATCGCAAAACTGTGTGAATTGCTAATTTTCTAGGTTGTATATGGTTAGATTTTGGTGTGATCTTGGTGTTGTAGAGTTGCTGGAGGAATAAGGACGTTATTAAGATGTTTCTGGATTTTAATTAAAGGAATCTTGAAACTATGTGAATTGCTAATTTTCTCTCCTCTAATTGGAAACGCATTTTACTGCTTATAAAAAGTTTGAAGATGGTTGTTGGGAGTTTAGATAAATTTTGAAACACTTATCTAATATCATAAGTAAGTATTAGTTCAGCTCTTTCTTGATTTTGGTTTTGCAAAATACAATCTCATGCACATGTTTATGGTTTTGATTACTCACTATATTATGCATGTTTTACAATTGAAAGATGTTGCAAATAATTATATATGTGATGATTATTGAGAGTGATATATGGTTTATGAAACTATTTCACGATTACTGAAATACATGGTTTAATGTATTTGAAATTGGATTGGTTTGATGCATGTGTAAAACAGTAAAGTAATGTTGTTTTATTGAATATATTGGCAAGTGGCTAAGATTAAAATATTGTCGGATATAGTAGGCTAGCTACAACCCCCTCGACCCGGCCTAGACGCCCGACCGAGCTGAGGGAATTACAATAGGTTTGTCGAAGCAAACCGAAGAAAGGTTAGGAAAAATTAGACCATTTTTTTCTTTTATCTTGTCTAAATGCATAATTAATATCATATATGTACATGATTGCAGCAAGTGAAATAAAAGAAGAAACGGATAATGGAAAGGCCTTCAATTGCGTAATATACATTCTAGGGACTAAATTGCAAAACTCAATCATTTCAAGGACCATTTCTGAAATTAAGGTTACCAATCCTCAATTAGTCAGGTCTATGCCAACTTGTTAAATTTCAGGTTAAAAAGACCATCCAAACTCACACAATTGCATTCACAACATTAGGAACCAAAAGGTAAAGAGACAGAACTTCAGAAGATGTCAAAATAACTGATTTAACTACCACTGTACCGGTACAGTAAGTGGTGTTTCGATGCGCCCCTTAATTCAAAATCCCCAAATTTCCAGTAACCAATTTTCATTTTGATACGCCCCTTGCGTATCGAAATGCCCCTCTCAAATCCTTTAAACCGTATTGAAACGCTGGTCAATATTTGCCTTGGCTCGTACCAAAACGGATACCCATGTACTGGTACGGTAAGCCTGGATTGGCTTACCCGTACCGAAATAGGGACTCCTGTACCGGTACGCCTAGACCTATAATGTCTATTTTCACTGGTTTATCATGCTTTTGAACACAACAAAACACCATAGCATGCTTATAACATACATCCAACATATTCAGGGGTTTGACCTCACCACAATAACTCAGAATCATCAACAATTCATGGCATCTTGCAACAAAAGATAAACTAGAGGCATGCTTCCTAGAAAACCATCCAATCCAAGAATGAAAGCTCAACCATCATCAAAATCAAACCAAAATGGCCATTTACAAACTCAGAGCAGCAAAACAAACTTGATCAAACATAGAGTTTAGCATACATCTCCCAAAACCACAACGGAAACCCCGTTGCCCTTATTACTTATAGTCTAGTTCCAAAACATATTTGGATACCAAGTCCCTTGCTTCCCCCAAACCTTTAATTCTTTACATTGATGGAAAAAGAGAGCGTAAGAACACTAGGCTTAGTGAGGAGTGCTAAAAAAACAACACATCGTCAATGCATTTAAAACTGTTTACCATAGACACATTGAAAATCCCATTTCAAACTGTGTTTATCGACATGTAAAACATCATGCCTTTAAAACCATGCACTTTAACACTTTCAAAACCAGCATATTAAACCATAGGCAACAATGTAACATTAACCAACAGCAAGTCCCATTGCTAAACCTCAATTTAAGCCTTCCCATGCATAACAACCATATGCAAAGCTTAAAGAGTGCATGTATAAATCACATTATACAACATAAACCTTTCAATGATACATTAACAATTATATTGGCTCACAAGTGATCAATAACCAAGTTCCATTTCCCAAAATAGTTTATCGGATACACGGATTCAAGCAAGTGTCCTCGCAACACTTCAAGGCATCTCAACCGAAATAGCAATATAATCAAAATTGCGGTACATTACAATCGGGTACACTTTCAACCCATGGGGACACCAACCCCTTTCATAGGTTAGATGCTTAATCCACTAACAGGAGTTTACGGTACCATATAACCACTCAACCATAGGGTACTTGGATGGAGTTTACGATACACGAATTAAAACCCCTCAACATCCAAGGCGACTTATTATAGTGCACTATCAATCCTATGGCTGGCCAACTATTTCCGGTAACAATTTTAAAACCCAATCATTTGCCAAAATAATTAACCATTTACCATTCACCTCACTGTTTTTAACAAGCATTAACCAAACCATTTTCCAAAGCAACTACAATGCTTTAACCCACAAGTATAAACCACATACTTACAAGGATCACTTACCGTGCGCATCCTTCAGCAAAACATGCTTAAAACAGTATATCAAATACTTTAAATCATGCTTAAATAGTAGGTAACATGTAAATCCAAACAAGTGCATAAAACCATTTCTAACTAGCACTACCGAGAGAGAAAATTTGACATTTACTTACTTCCGAGTTTAAACCAGCGTTTCAAGCTAAGTTTAAACTCCCTTAAACCACCTTTAAAACATTCCAACATTGGAATCCATGTTCTCACTCACTGATACGGGAAACCTTGATTTGTCGACGCGAAATTAAACGTTCAAAGCCTCCAACGCTTCACCGATCACCTCCGGATTGACCTCCCATGTTTTAATCACATTGCAACAGAGGATTAATGCATCTCAATTCATTCCAAACACAGCAACAACAAAGCCTCACGGACTTCCACAATCCTCTCACAACTACCCAATCACATCAACCGAAGACATCATCTAAACCTCTCCAAACACAACCCAGCCACAACCTAACAATCTAAAACTTCTATAAACATCAATTAACACTTGAAAACATAATTAAACAATCCAATTCCATCCAGCAATTACACAACCACCACAACTCCACAAAAATTACAATCTAACAACCTAATCAATTAGAGATTCAAGAGTTTCAGGATACCTTTATTAAAAACGACTTAAAAACATTATAAAACATCCATTATATGAATAAAGTCAATCCTCAACTCTGGAAAACAGATCCAATCTGAATCTTTCATCATTTCATCAATTAATCTCACTTAAATCCATTAAATCAATATAAAAACACAAAAATCACATTGTAAACCATAAATCAAAGATCAAATACTTGGGAATCTCAATAAAGAACCATTCAATAGAGTAGATCGCGGACCTTACCCCTATTGTGTGATTTCCCCCTCAATTGGCTTGTTTAAAGCTAGAAAACACAAGATTTCAATAAGATTTTGGTAAATCAATGATAAAGAAACAATTACAAATCAATAAATTAAGAGTATAAGTCTCTTACCTCTGGAATTTGATGAAAACAATAGTGTTTGGCAGAAAAGAAGTGGAGAGAAAAGTTACATGAAATTGGTTTTAAAGAAATAACTAACTTTAATATCCAAAATCCTTTGTAATTAATTTTTAAAACACATGTTAAATTGACTTAATTGAAGGGAAAATCATCTGATAAAACTTGGTAAAATAGTTCCTTAAGGATTCTAAGTATTTGACCCTTTTCATTTTAGTCACCTTTAAAAACAATTTTCAAAATTTACATTTTTGTCACTAGCCAAAATGTCATACTTCCAAACCTCATTTTCCAAAATTGACTTTGCAAATATTGATCATATATTTTAAAATGATTTTTAACCCTTTCCTCATATTTTTATCTTATCAAAAATATACGACCCCGAATCTAACTCGAATCTCCAACCCGATCCATCGGACCGTCTAATAAACCCCAAAATCATTAGGCCCAAAATTGGGGCGTTACAACTCTCCCCCACTTAAGAAATTTCATCCTCAAAATTTACCTGGAGGAAACAGATGCGAAAATTGCTCAAGCATCTCTGACTTGCGTTCCCACGTGGCTTCCTGAACACTGCAGTGCCTCCACAACACCTTAACGAGCTCAACCGTCTTTCCACGCAGAACCTTCTTGTTGGTATCAAGAATCTCTACAGGTTCCTCATCATATGATAAATCCAGCCTCAACTCCACATCCTCCACCGAAACATGAAACACATCATAAATTTTCTCAAGTTCAGGAGGTAACCTCAACCGATAAGCCACCGGACCCACACGCTCCACAACCTTATACAGTCCAATAAATCTCAGGCTAAGCTTACCCTTTCGTCCGAACTGCATCAATTTTTTCCATAGGGACACTTTCAAAAACACACGATCCCTAACCGCATACTCAATTTCCCTACGCTTCAAATCCACATAGGATTTTTGTCGATCTGTAGCCGCTTTCAAGTTCTCACAAACAAGCTAAACCTTATCATTCGTGTCCTTCAACACGTGTGGTAAGGAAACATGCTTTTCCCCTACCTCGTCCCAACACAATAGTAGACGACACCTCCGGCCATACGCCGCCTCATAAGGAGCCATCTGGACTCTCGCCTGATAACTGTTATTATAAGTAAATTCAACCAGAGGTAACTACTTCTCCCAAGTTCCTTGGAACTCGATAATACAACACCTCAACATATCCTCCAAGACCTGGATAACTCGCTCAGGCTGTCCATCCATCTGAGGCTGATACGCGATACTAAAATTTAACCTTGAACCCAAGGCCTGATGTAAAAATCTCAAGAACCTTGCCGTAAACCTCGGATCTCTATCAATGGACTTAGGTACCCCATGCAACTGCACGATCTCAGCAATGTACAAATTCGCCAATTTATCCAGGGTATATGTTGTATGCACCGGCAGAAAATATACACACTTCGTAAACCGATCAACAATCACCCAAATGGAATCCTTTTTAGCCAGTGTCAACGGCAATCCTGACATGAAATCCATGGTGATTCTCTCCCATTTCCACTCCAGATTTCTCAACGACTGCAACAACCCAGATAGAAATTGATGTTCATCCTTCACACGCTGACATACCATATACTTGGATACAAACTCTACCACATCCTTTTTCAAACCAACCCAATAATACCTTTCCTTCAAATCATGATACATTCTGGTACTACCGGGATGCATAGCAAAAGGAATAGAATGTGCCTCCTACAAAATAGTATGCCTAAGATCCGCAACCTCCGGTACTACCATTTGGCCTTTAAAGAATAGAACACCATAATCATCAAAATGAATCTCTGATGGCCTACCTTCTGATATGTCCTTGAGATAAGGAACATAAGAATCATCGAATGATTGCTTAGCTTTGATCATTTGCGATAACGTAGGCTTAACCTGCAACTCAGCTAGCACCGCACCTTCCCGTGTCACACTCAACCTTGCAAACATCGCTCTAAGCTCAACCGCAACCTTACGATTTAATGCATCCGCCACAACATTGGCTTTCCCTGGATGATATTCGATTGTCAAATCATAATCCTTAAGCAACTCCAACCATCTACACTGCCTAAGGTTTAAATCTTTTTGAGACATCAGATATTTCAAACTTTTGTGGTGCGTGAAAACCACACACTTCTCTCTATAAAGGTAATGTCGCTAAATCTTTAAGGCAAACACCAAGGCCGCAAGTTCCAAGTCACGAGTCGAATAGTTCCACTCATGAACTTTCATTTGCCTCGATGCATAGGCCACCACTCTGCCATCTTGCATTAGCACACAACCCAACGTATGATGCATCACTGTAAACCACAAACTCCTTCCCTGACTCGGGTTGAATCAACACGAGAACATGTGTCAAAGCTTCCTTCAACTCTTCAAAACTCTACTACTGCCTCTCCGACCACACATAAGGGACATTTTTCTGCAACAACTTCGTCAACGAGGCTGCAATACTAGAAAATCCTTCCACAAAATGACGATAATAACCGGCCAACCCAAGAAAACTACGCACCTCCGAAACTGTCTTAGGTTGCTTCCAATTGAGAATATCCTCAATTTTCTGTGGATCAACACGAATATCCTCTGCAGATACCATATGTTCATGGAACACTACTTCCTTGAGCCAAAATTCACAGTTACTTAACTTGGCGTACAACTGATTATCCTTCAAAACTTGCATCACAATCCGCAAATAATGTTCATAATTTTACTCGGTACAGGAGTACACGAGTATATCATCAATAAACACAACCACGAACTGATCAAGGTACTCATAAAACAACCTGTTCATCATATCCATAAAAGTCGTCGGGGCATTTGTCAAACCAAATGGCATCACAAAAAACTCGTAATGCCCATACCACATACGGAATGCGATCTTATGAACATCTACTTCCTTAACCTTCAACTGGTAATATCCCAACCTCAAATCAATCTTCGAAAACACTACCGCCTCGCGAAACTGATCGAACAAATCATCGATCTACGTCAACGGGTATTTGTTCTTCACTGTTAACTTATTCAACTGACGGTAATCTATGCACATACGCAACGTATCATCATTCTTTTTCACAAAGAGAATCGAAGCACCCCAAGGCGAAACACTCGGTCGAATAAACCCATGATCCAACAACACCTGGAGCTACGACTTTAACTCCTTCAACTCCTTCGGTGCCATCTGATAAGGAGCAATGGACACCGAAGTTGTACCCTCATATGTCTCAATACGAAATTCCACCTCTCTATCCAGAGGTAAACCCAGCTACTCCTCAGGAAAAACTTCTGGGTATTCACATACAACCCGAAAGTCCTACACCTGAACACCCTTGGCTTCAAGATTCATAACAATAGCCGAATAAGTTTGGCAACCATCATCTTCTCCGCTCGAGTAGCCAAAACAACACTGGACAAGAATTTCACATTTTCTCCAACCACCACAACTTAATAATCATTGGCTAACCTCAGGGAAACCATTTTGGATTAACAATCCACCACCGCCTTGTGCTCACTCAACAAATCCATACCCAAAATAACATCAAAACCATGGAATGGCAATTCCATCAAATCTGCAACGAACTCATACCCTTGCACCACCAAAGGACAATGCCGATACAACCTCCTAGTTGTAATCGTTTCTCCAAAAGAACTGGTTACCAACATGCCAACATCCATGAATTCAACAGGAACACTCAACAATGACGCATGCTCACTTGAGATATAAAAATGAGTGGATCTCGAATCAATCAAAGAAAACAACGACAAAGATTGCAAGGTAAAGGTACCTACGACCACATTTGTATCGTTACGACCCTCCTGTTGAGCATACACTCTAGTAGGTCCACCACCCTCTTGTTGGATAGCAACGGTATGAGCGACGGTCCTCTGCCCATCATCTCTGCGCTGAAACGGGCCATGGCGTCGACCACGTCCCCTCTACAGAGCGACAACAGCTGCAGCATCCTACCCACCTCTCGCTAACAAATGAGGGTTATGCCTCAGATGGTCGCCAGACCCACAACTCTAACAAGCATTAGCCACAATATCCATAGGTGCCTGACTCTCCCTGGCCAAACATGGAAAATCTCGTCTCAGATGATCACGTGATCTACAAGCCCAACATGTGTTGTGCGGAGCTCGAACCTGGTTACCCTGCCCCTACGTACTGCATCCAACAACTCCACCTGGTTACTCTCCTATCACAGTGTCTCTTGATATGACCACCGTCAAAACTAGAATCTGCTGCTCTCTTACCAGAGCTAACACCGCGAGATCCAGAAGTTAAACCAAGATTCTGCTCAATATCCTTCTCTCGCCTTACCAACATATCAAAATTCGTATAATCAGCAGCAAGCATGTCCTAAACCAGCCCGTAGCAGAAACGGTCACATCACTGATGCTCGTCAGGAACTAGCTCGGGAGCATACTGGCTCAACCTCACAAACTGTACCTTGTACTCAGAAACAGACATACTGCCTTACACCAGAACCATAAACTCTCTCTTCATTTAATCTTGGTATCGGACCCCTAGATACTTCTTCTGAAATGCACTATAGAAGAACTCCCAAGTCACATCTACGGTTTCCATCTCGTTTATCAGGGTAGTCCACTAGCTATAAGCATCACCCTACAATAGGGACACGTTCAACCCAGCTTACAAACATCTAAATAACCCATATGTTCCAGAATCCTCTTCGTACTAGCCAACCAGTCCTGAGAAGCCTCTAGTGCTAGACCACGAAAATCAACTCCGCCCAGACTACGGAGACGTTCTAACGGCAAACCTTGCCCAACCACTAGTGCTAGCACTTGAACACCTGCAACATCTGCCTAAAAATCATCGATCATGGCCTGTATCAACGGTGCCATCTTACCCAACCCTGGCCCAGCTGGCTCAGGTGGCACTTGCTCCACTATCTCAGGTGGATTAGGTGGGGGTGGTGGTAACCCTCCAGGAGATATAACATCTTCCTCATTACCCTGCCCAACAACAGTAATCGTACCAAATCAAAACTCTCTTCTCGATCCCACCGTGCTAAAAGTACATCTAAGGCATGATAAACATTTCAAAACAGCACCGTTAGGCCAACTTAAGTAAGGATCCAAGACTTTCATCTTAATTCAAAACATTCAGACTATAATAATAAGACAATGGTTTTCCTATTTCCCCCCAACATGGCATAAAGCAATCAATGCACAAATCGCAAACACCGTACATAGCGGTCAATAACTACAACCCACTACTTCATCACAACAAGTATACCAGCCTATATATATCAACATGCATATTCAATCACCGTACATATCAACAATGTTTTACAAACAAACAACAATATCCCAACCTTTCGTAACCTACCTTTGATACCAACAAATGTAACCCCTTAAACTCAGCCTAGACGCCCGACTGAGTTGAGGGAACTACATTAGGTTTGCCAAAGCAAACCAAAGAAATGTTACAAAAAGTCGGACCATTTTTTTCTTTTATCTTGTCTAAATGAATAATTAATATCCTATATGTACATGCTTGCAGTAGGTGAAATAAAAGAGGAAGCGGATCATAGAAAGGTCTTCAATTGCAAAATTTACATTCTAGGGACTAAATTGTAAAACTCAATAATTTTACGGACCATTTTTGAAATTAAGGTTACCGATCCTCAATTAGTTAGGTTCCATACCAACTTGTCAAATTTCAGGTTAAAAAGACCATCCAAGCTCACGCAATTACATTCACAACATTAGGGACCAAAATGTAAAGAGATAGAACTTTAGAGGATGCCAAAATAACTGATTTAACTAACATTGTACCAGTACAGTAAGTGGTGTTTTGATATGCCCCTTAATTCAAAATCCCCAAATTTCCAGTAACCATTTTTCGTTCTGATACTCCCCTTGCATATCGAAATGCCCCTTACAAATCCTTTAAACCGTATCGAAACACCCTCTACTATATCGAAACATTGGTCAATATTTGCCTTGGCTCATACCGGAATGGATGCCTGCGTACCGATACGCCAAGCCTAGATTGTCTTACCAGTATCAAAACAAGGACTCCCGTACCGGTACGCCTGGACCTATAATGTCCATTTTTACTGGTTTATCATGCTTTTGAACACAACAAAACACCCTAGCATGCTCCTAACATAAATCCAACATATTCAGGGGTTTGACCACACCACGGTAACTCAGAATCATCAACAATTCATGGCATCTTGCAACAAAAGATAAACTAGAGTCATGCTTCCTAGAAAACCATCCAATCCAAGAATGAAAGCTCCACCATCATCAAAATCAAACCAAAATGGCCATTTACAGACTCAGAGCAGCAAAACAAACTTGCTCAAACAAGGAGTTTAGCATACATCTCCCAAAACCATAACGAAAACCCCATTGGCCTTATTACTTATAGTGTAGTTCCAAATCATACTATGGATACCAAGCCTTGTTGAGATCCCTTGCTTCCCGCTGCCTCCCAAACCTTTAATTCTCTGCATTGATGGAAAAAGAGAGTGTAAGCACACTAGGCTTAGAAAGGAGTGCTAAAAAACAACACATCATCAATGCATTTAAAAATGTTTTCCATCGATACATTGAAAATCCCATTTCAAACCGTGTTTATCAACAAGTAAAACATCATGCCTTTAAAACCATGTACTTTAACACTTTCAAAACCATAGGCAACATGTATCACTAACCAACACCAAGTCCCATTGCTAAACCTCAATTTAAGCCTTCCCATGCATAACAACCATATGCAAAGCTTAAAGAGTGCATGTATAAATCACATTATATAACATAAACATTTCAATGATACATTAACAATTATATTGGCTCACAAGTGATCAATAACCAAGTTCTATTTCCCAAAATAGTTCATCGGATACACAGATTCAAACAAGTTTCCTCGCCACACTTCAAGCCATCTTAACTAGAATAGGATACAATCACAATCGCGATACATTATACCCGGGTACACTTTTAACCCACGGGAACACCAACCTCTTTCATCGGTTAGATGCTTAATCCACTAAGGGGAGTTTATGGTACCATATAACCTCTCTACTGTTAGGGTACTTTATGGAGTTTACGGTACACAGATTAAAACACCTTAACATTCAAGGCGACTTATTATAGTGCACTATCAATCCTATGGCCGGCCAACTATATCTGCTAGCAATTTTAAAACTACATGACTTGCCAATATAATTAACCATTTACCATTCACCTTACTGTTTTTAACAAGCATTAACCAAACCATTTTCCAAAGCAACTGCCATGCTTTAACCCACAAGTATAAACCATATACTTACAAGGATCACATACCATGCACATCCTTTAGCAAAACATGCTTAAAACAGTATATCAAATACTTTAAATCATGCTTAAACAGTAGGTAACATGTAAATCCAAACAAGTGCATAAAACCATTTCTAACTAGCACGACCGAGAAAGAAAATTTGACTTTTACTTTTTTCGAGTTTAAACCGACGTTTCAAGATAAGTTTAAACTCCCTTAAACCACCTTTAAAACATTCCAACACTGGAATCCACGTTCTCACTCACCGATACGCGAAACCTTGATTTTCCGACGCGAAATCAAACATCCAAAGCCTCAAATGCTTCACCGATCACCTCTGGATCGACCTTTCTTATTTTAATCATATTGCAACAGAGGATTAATGCATCTCAATGCATTCCAATCATAGCAACAACAAAGCCTCATGGGCTTCCACAATCCTCTCACAATTACCCAATCACATAAACCGAAAATATCATCTAAACCTCTTCAAACACAACCCAACCACAACCTAACAATCTAACACTTCCATAAACATCAAGTAACACTTGAAAATAGAATTAAACCATCCAATTACATCCAGCTATTACACAGCCACCACAACTCCACAAAAACAACAATCTAACAACTCCACAAAAACAACAATCTAGCAACCTAATCAATTAAAGATTCAAGAGTTTAGGGATTCCTTTATAAAAAACTAATTAACAACATTATAAAACATCCATTATATGATTAAAATCAATCCTCGACTCTAGAAAACATATCCAATATGAATCTTTCATCATTTCATCAATTAATCTTAATTAAATCCATTAAATCAATATAAAAACACAAAAATCATATTGCAAACCATAAATCAAGGATCAAATACTTGGGAATATCAATAAAGAACCATTCAATAGTGGAGATCATGGACCTTACCACTATTGTGTGATTTCCCCTCAATTTGCTTGATTAAAGCTAGAAAACACAAGATTTTAATAAGATTTTGGTAAATCAATGATAAAGAAACAATTACAAAATCAAGAAATTAAGAGTATAAGTCTCTTACCTCTGGAATTTGATGAAAACAATAGGTTTGACAAAAAAGAAGTGGAGAGAAAAGTTACATGAAATTGGTTTGAAAGAAATAAGTAACTTTAATATCCAAAATCCTTTGTAATTAATTTTTAAAACACATGTTAAATTGACTTAATTGAAGGGAGAAATCACCTGATAAAACTTGGTAAAATAGATCCTTAAGGATTCTAAGAATTTGACCCTTTTCATTTTAGTAACCTTTAAAAACAATTTTCAAATTTTACATTTTGGTCACTAGCCAAAATGTCATACTTCCAAACCTTATTTTCCAAAATTGATTTTGCCAATATTGATCATATATTTTAAAATGATTTTTAACCCTTTCCTCATATTTTTATCTTACCAAAAAATATATGACCCTGAATTTGACTCGAATCTCCAACCCGGTCTACTAGACCATCTAATAAACCCCAAAATCACTAGGCCCAAAACTGGGGCGTTACACTAGCCATGGGGTTTAAAGTGCACTATAATAAGTTGCCTCATGTGTGTCGAGGAGTTAATTGTGTCATTTTATCTACCATGAGAATTACAATGGTCGAGGGTTAATTATGTCGTATTCTCCCGTTGGTGAATTTATACATCATAACTGTTGAGGTGGCTAATTGTTCTATTGCTTCGATTCGAGGATGTATGTGAAGTGGTCGTAGGAACCACTTGGGAAATCCATATATCCGATGTGTTTTTATAAATGGAATGGATCAGGTTTTGAGTAACTTGAAAGCCAAAATACGAGTTAATGTATCATGAGAAATGGATTATGTTTGTATAATGTGATTTATGCATGCGTTGCTTTTTAAGCTTGTTATAGAGATTTTGGCATATGAAGCTTAAATTGAGGTTTGAGATAGAATCCATGATACATGTGTTGCAAATGATTTAAATGTGCATATTTGAAGAGATTATAGAAGAATGAGATGATTTTTCCATTAGACTTATACTTTTGGTTTGAATTAAAATGATTTTAAATGCATTGATGAGTGTTTTTGAGATTCTCTCACTATGCTTATAAATGCTAAGTATGGTTTTAAATGCATTGATGAGTGTTTAAAGGTTGAGTCAATTTCAAAGTATGGTTTATAAATGCTAAGTAGTATTTAGAGGCAATGTGACCAAGTTGTATTTGGGAGTTTTATTTTGGATGCTCCCTGTTTGTACAAGTTAGGTTTGATGTTTTGGACTTGTATAATGCTTAATGTTTGGTTTGAGGGGTTGGGAAACATTATGCAAGCTTGGGTAGAATACATGCCTATAGGATTTGTGCTTGGATTTGATATGTTGAGTATGATCACCTACCATGCTGCTATGTTAGAGAAATTTATATATGTGAAATTATATGATGATTAGATGTTGAACAGAGTGTGTTAGATTGAGCCAAAGTGTCATATGTTGGATCAAGAGGTCATTATAGGTTTGTTCGTACCGGTACGAGTCCTCAGGGATCGGTACGCGGGGACCTATCTTGGATCAATCTGGGCAAAATTGCCTAGGTGCACCAAGATGACTGGTAACTATATCGGTACGCCCTTTAGCTACTAGAATTTAATGTTTTCAAACATACATACCTATATCGGTACGTCTGAGGACCGTACCAATATGCCTTTGTATTTTACACCGTTGCGATACGAGAAGTGCCCATATCGGTAGGCCAGTCGTTATTTTAGTTAGGATGCCTTTTGAAGTTTGTATTTTTTGAAATTTAGTCCCTATTTCTTAATCATGCAATTAAATGGGTTTGGATGGTTATTTTTTGTTGAGATTTAACCTGAGTGTATGCAATATGACTAATTAAAGATTGGTAGCCTTAATTCCATGAATGTGCTCTTATTTATCAAAAGTTACATTTTAGTCCCTAAAATGCAAATCCGTACAATTGGATGTTAAAACGATGCCCAATTGAGTTGAAACTTTCACCAATAACTAGCATGATCACCTTAGGACTTAAATATGCATTTAGATAAGATAAAATAAAAAATTAGGCCATTTTTAATGTACATCTTCTAGGTTTATCTCGACAAACCTTAATATAGCTCGCTCAGTTCGGTCTTACGACTAGACCGGGTTAAAGAGGTTATATTTATTGGTATCAGAGATAGGCTTTGATTGTCGGTAGGTGGGTTATGGTTGTTAGATTGATATTTATTTCATGGATATATTGTTGGCAGGCACGGTGTTTTATTTTGAATGATTACGATTGAAATATGATATGTTTAGGGTTTAAACTTGGGGACACGTTGCCTTATTACTACTAGAGTTAAATGATTTTGTTTCTAAACAATAATGACTTGGATTCTTGTGCAAGCTGGCCTGATTGTTTTGTTTTATTGCATTATCATGTTTTAGACTCATATTTATGAGAATGGGACCGAGACAAGAGACGAGAGCTCAAATGGGGAGTGTAGTAGATAGATAAGATGATGATTTGCCTCTTTATCCATCGATTCCTCTTGTTGTTGTTAGAGTTGAGGGTGGTGCTGCTCAGGCAACACAAGAACCTATTTTTGGTGACATGACATCGTTAATTCAAGTGATGATTGGAGCTTTCTAGGCGGCCATAGCTAGAGTGAAAGTACCTGCACCGGCGTCTGTAGCTGTTAATACTGGATTACCTTTAGAGCGTCTACGTAGCTTGGGTGGTACTGAGTTTAAAGGTTTAGCTCCAAAAGCTTTTAAGGAATGGTTTGCTAGTACAGAGAGGATCCTTGGTCAGATAGAGTGTACAAATGTCAGCAAGTTGGGTTGTATAATGTCGTTGCTTCTAGGTGATGCTTACAGTTGGTGGACAACCGCTATTGCGGGTTTGGCACTTGCTGATATGGCATGGGAATTCTTTTGTACTGCATTTTAAAAGAAGTATCTGGGCTCCTGATGTCAAGAGGAGAAGAAGATAGAGTTTATGGCTTTAGAATAGGGGAACATGTATGTTCCTGAGTATGAGATCCAATTTGTCCAGTTGAGCCAGTATGCTCCTGAACTGGTTCCTGATGAGCGACAGCGATGTGACCATTTCTTTTATGGTTTGGTCAAAGTGGTGAATACATATATGTTAGCTATGGATTATATAGAGTTTGATGGCCTGGTTTCTTGAACTAAGGACATAGAATAGAATTTAGGGTTTTCTGCTCGTTTTGGAGGTTCTTTTATGAGAAAAGCGTGCTGGATCAGATATTGGTAGAGATCGATTCAAGAAGCATATTGATAGGAGGTATCGTCCAGAATAGAGGTGAGGTGGAAGTAGTGTAGGGCGTGGACACCAAGGTCAAAATACCTATGCAGGAGTACCCGAGTGTAGGCGATGGGTAGGTGACATTTGGGGGAGTGCTGGGGTGCTTTTGGCACTTGTTGGAGCTGTGGATCACGGGATCACATCAGACGTGATTGTTCACAATTAGCCAGGGAAGGTTAGGCTCCTGCACCTATTGTTGTGCCATAGAGTGGTCGTGGGTACAATCGTAGAGACATTTCCAGCGTAGAAATGATGGTCAGAGAATAGCTGTTCATACCATAGCAGTTTAACTTGAAGGTGGTAGACCGACGAGGGTATTTGTGAATTTTGCGAGAAGGAATGATACCAATGTGATTGCAGGTACATTTACTTTACAGTCTATACCGATGCTTTCTTTGATAGATTCTAGTTTTATATATTCATACATCCTGCACGAACATGCTTGTTTGCTTGATATACCTGTAGAGGTGTTAGATGTTGGTATGCGGGTAACTAGTTCCATTGGTGAGACAATAGTTGCTAGGAGGTTGTATAGGAGTTGTCATTTGATGGTTCAAGGGCATGTGTTAGCGGTTGACCTGATGAGGTTACCATTTCACGGTTTTGATGTGATCTTGGGGATGGATTGGTTGTCTAAACATAGGGCTATAGTTGATTTTAAGACCAAGTGAGTTTCGCTGAAACTTACAGAGGATTACGAAGTGGTGGTTGTGGGTGAGAATGTCAAATTCTTGTCCAATTTTGTTTTGCCTTTGGAAGCACGAAAGATGATGGAATCTGGGGGTCAAGCATACCTAGCTTATGTTATGAACCCTAATATAAAGGAAGTACGTGCCCAGGATATTTGCACAGTTTGTGATTTTGCAAGAGTGTTTCTGAAAGAGTTGCTTAGTTTACCGCCGGATAGAGAGATAGAATTTTCCATTGAGACGTACGTGAATATGGCTTCTGTGTCGATTGCACCATATCGTATGGCACTAAAAGAATTAAAGGAGTTGAAGACGTAGTTACAGAAGTTGTTGGATAGTTGTTTCATTCAGCCATGTGTGTCACCGTGGGAGCACCGATATTGTTTGTGCAAAAAAGATAGCACAATGAGAATATGCATTAATTATCGGCAACTGAACAAGTTGATGATTAAGAACAAGTATCCTTTGCCGAGGATTGATGATTTGTTTGATCAGTTTCGAGGTGCTGCAGTGTTTTCTAAGATTGATCTGAGGTTTGGGTATTATCAGTTGAAGGTGAAGGATAAAAATGTGTCGAAGATAGCTTTACGCGCGCGTTATGGCCATTATGAGTTCTTAGTGATGCTGTTTGGGTTGACCAATGCACCGACAACATTCATGGATATGATGAATCAGGTGTTCCATGAATTCTTGGATCAATTTGTGGTAATGTTCATCGATGACATTCTTGTATACTCCTGTACTAAGGAAGATCATGATTGACACCTACGGATTGTGTTGTAAGTTCTGTTGGGCAATAAGCTTTATGCCAAGCTGAGTAAGTGTATGTTTTGGATTAAGGCGAGGGTATAAGCGTGGATCCGCAAAAAAAATGAAGTTGTTGTGAATTGGAAACAACCAAAGTCGGTGTTGGTGTAAGGCCCCAATTTTGGGCCTAACAGTTTTGAGGTTTACTAGATGATCCGGTGGACCACGTTAGAGATTCGAGTCAGATTTGGGATCGTATATTTTTCGATAAGATAAAAATAAGGAAAAATGTTTAAAAATCATTTTAAAATATATGATTGATATTGGTAAAACCAATATTGGAAAATAAGATTTGGAGGTGTGACATTTTGGCTGGTGACCAAAATGTAAATTTTTAAAAACTGTTTTTAGAGGTGACTAAAGTGGAAAAGGTCATATTCTTAGAATCCTTAAGGAGCTATTTTATCAAGTTTTTTGTGATGATTTCTCCCTTCAATTAAATCATCTTAACATGTGTTTTAAAAGTTAATTAAAAAGGATTTTGGATATCAAAGTTAGTTATTTCTTTTAAACCAATTTCACGTAATTTTTCTCTCAACTTTTCTCTCCACTCCTTTTCTGCAAAATACTATTGTTTTCATCAAATTATAGAGGTGAGAGACTTATATTCTTAATTTCTTGATTTGTAATTGTTTCTTTATCATTGATTTGCAAAATCTTATTGAAATCTTGTGTTTTCTAGCTTTAAACAAGCCAATTGAGGGAGAAATCACACAATAGGGGTAAGGTCCATGATCTCCTCTATTGAATGGTTCTTTATTGATATTCCCAAGTATTTGATCCTTGATTTATGGTTTATAATCTAATTTTGTATTTTTATTTTGATTTAATGGATTTAATTGAGATTAATTGATGAAATAGTGAAAGATCCAGATTGGATCTATTTTCCAGAGATTAGGATTGATTTTAAACATATAATGGATGTTTTATAATGTTGTTAAGTCGTTGTTAACAAAGAAATCTCGAAACTCTTGAATCTCTAATTGATTAGGTTGTTAGGTTGGTGTTTTTGTGGAGTTGCAGTGGTTGTGTAGTTGCTGGAAGTTTTTGGATGGTTTAATCTTGTTTTTGATTGTTAATTGATGTTTATGAGAGAGTTAGATTGTTAGGTTGTGGTTGGGTTGTGTTTGGAAAGGTTTAGATAATGTTTTCAGTTGTTGTGTTCGGGTAATTTTGAGAGGATTGTGGAAGTTCATGAGGATTTGCTGTTGCTGTGTTTAGAATGCATTGAGATGCATTAATCCTCTATTGCAATGTGGTTAAAATAGGGGAGGTTGATTCGGAGGTGATCCGTGAAGCGTTGGAGGCTTTGGACGTTTGATTTCACATCGGCGAGTCAATGTTTCACATATCGGTGAGTGAGAATGTGGATTTCAGCTTTGAAATGTTTTAAAGGTGGTTTAAGGGAGTTTAAACTTAGCTTGAAATGCTGGTTTCAGCTCAGAAGTAAGTATAAAGTGGTTTTCTTTCTCGGCCATGCTATCTTGAAATTGTTTTATGCACTTGTTTTGATTTACATGTTACTTACTGTTTAAGCATGACTTAAAGTTATTGAGATACTATTTTTGATCATGAAATGATGATGGATGCATGGGGTAAGTGATCCATGTAAGTATATGGTTTATACTTGTGGTTTAAAGCATGGTTGTTGCTTTGGAAAATGGTTTGGTTTAATGCTTGTTAAAAATAGTGAGGTAAATGGTTAATTATATTGACAAGTTATGTGGTTTTAAAATTGTAATCAGATATAGTTGGCTGGCCATAGGATTAATAGTGCACTATAATAAGTCGCCTTGGATGTTGAGGGGTTTTGATCTGTGTACCGTAAACTCCATCCAAGTACCCTAACTATTGAGGTGTTACATGGTACCGTAAACTCCCGTTAGTGGATTAAGCATCTAACCGATCAAAGGGGTTGTTGTCCCCGTGTGTTGAAAGTGTAGCTGGTTGTTAATGTACCGTGATTGTGATTGTATCGCTATTTCGGTTGAGATGGCTTGAAGTGTTGCGAGGACACTTGTTTGAATTCGTGTATCTGATGAATTATTTTGGGAAATGGAACTTGGTTAATGATCACTTGTGAGCCAATATAATTGTTAATGTATCATTGAAAGGTTTATGTTGTATAATGTGATTTATACATGTTTACTCTTTAAGCTTTGCATATGGTTGTTATGCATAGGGAGGCTTAAATTGAGGTTTAGCAATAGGATTTACTGTTGTTTAATGATATATGTTGCATATGGTCTAATATGCTGGTTTTGAAAGTGTTAAAGTGCATGGTTTTAGAGGCATGATGTTTTATACGTTGATAAACATGGTTTGGTATGGGATTTTCAATGTGTTGATGGAAAATGGTTTTAAATGCATTGATGGTGTGTTGTTTTTTAGCACTCCTCACTAAGCCTAGTGTGCTTCACTCTCTTTGTCCATCAATGCAGAGAACTAAAGGTTTGGGAGGCAGCGAGAAGCAAGGGATCTCAACAAGACTTGGTAACCAAAGTATGTTTTTGGAACTAGACTATAAGTAATAAGGGCAATGGGGTTTTCGTTGTTGTTTTGGGAGATATTTGTTAAACTCCCTGTTGAGCAAGTTTGTTTTGCTGCTCTTGTATTGTAAATGACCATTTTGGTTTGATTTTGGTGATGGATTGAAGTTTCATGCTTTGTTTGGTTGGTTTTCTATGAAGCATGCCTCTAGTTTACCATTTGATGCAAAATGCCATAAATTTTTGTTGAACCTGAGTTGTTGTGGTGTGGTTTGATCCTTGAATATGTTGGGTGTGTGTTAGGAGTGTGCCAGGGTGTTTTGCTTTGTTCAAAGGTATGTTTAATCAGTGAAAATAGTCATTTCAGGTCCAGGTGTACCGGTACGGGTGACCCTGTTTCGATACGGGTAAGCCATTCTAGGCTTACTGTACCAGTACGCGGGCAACTATTTCGGTATGGGCCAAGGCAAAATTGGTCAGCATTTCAGTATGGTGGGAGGCATTTCGATACTGTCTAAAGGTTTTGTGAGGGGGTTTCGATGCACGGGAGGCGTATCGGAACAAAATTTGACCACTAGAATTCCAAGGTTTCAAAATAGTAAAGGCGTATCAAAACACCCTTGATCGTACTGGTACGGTGTTAGTTATTTCAGTTAGTTTGGCATATTCTAAAGTTCTGTTTCTTTTCGTTTTGGTCCCTAACTCTTGTGAATGCAATTGTGTGAGCTTGGATGATTGTTTTGACCTGAAATTTGACATATTGGCAAGGAACCTGACTAAGTGAGGATTGGTAACTTAAATTTCTGTATTGGTCCCTAAACTTTTTGAGTTTTGCAATTTAGTCCCTAAAATGTATGTTATGCAATTAAAGCCCTTTCCATGACCTGTTTCCTTTTTTCCTCAACCTTCGCAAGTGTATGTGCATTTAGGATAATAATTATGCATCTAGACAAGATAAAAGAAAAAATGGACTGACTTTTCATAACCTTTCTCCGGTTTGCTTGGGCAAACCTAATGTAGTTCTCTCGATTCAGTCGGGCGTCTAGGCCGGGTTGAGGGGGTTACATTTGGTGGTATCAGAGCCAGGTTTTGAAAGGTTGGGATGTTGATGCTTGATTGTATATCATTGTTGTTATGCTCGGTGATTGAATATGCATGTTGATATATATGTTGGTATAACTGTTGTAATGATGTAGTGGGTTGTAGTTGTTGTTCGCTATGGACGTTGATTACTTTATTCCCTGTTCAGGGAAAATATAAGAAACCATTGCCTTATTATTATAGTCTAAAATATTTGGAATTGAGATTGAAGTCTTGTATCCTTCTTTGAAGCTGGCCTACTGTGATGTTTGAAATGTTTATCATGCCTTAGATATATTTTTAGCATGATGGGACCAAGGAGAGAGTTGGAATCTGGTACGATTGTTGTTGCCGTTGGGCAGGCAAATAAGGAGGATGTTATAACTCTTGGAGAGTTTCCACTGCCCCCACCTAATCCACCTGAGGGAGTGGAGCAAGTGCCCCTTGAGCCAGCTGGGCCAGGGTTGGGCAATATGGCGCTGTTGATACAGGCCATCATCGATGCTTTTTAGGTAGCAATTGCAGGCGTTCAAGTGCCGGTACCAGTGGTTGGGTAGGGTTTGACGTTAGAACGTCTTCGCAATCTAGGCAGAGTTGAGTTTCGTAGCCTAGAACCAGAGGCTTCTAAAGACTGGTTGGCTAGTACAAAGAGGATTTTGTAATAGAAGGGTTGTTCGGATGCTTGTAAGTTGGGTTGTGATGTATCCATGTTGCAGGGAAATGCTTATAGCTGGTGGACTACCCTGATAAATGGGATGGAAACTGAGGATGTGTCTTGGGAGTTCTTTTGTAATACATTTCAGAAGAAGTATTTGGGGGTTCGATATTAGGACAAAAAGAAGAGAGAGTTTATGGCTCTGGTGCAGGACAATATGTCTATTTCTGAGTACGAGGAACAGTTTGTGAGGTTGAGATAGTATGCTCCCGAGTTAGTTCCTGACGAGCATCAGCGTTGTGACCGTTTCTGCTCTCGGCTGGTTCATGATGTTAAGACATACATGCTTGCTATTGATTATACAGATTTTGATGTAGTTCTCTCGATTCGGTCGGGCGTCTAGGCTGGGTCGAGGGGGTTATAGTTGGAGGTTTGTAGTTTCTTGGGCTTAGCAGGATATTATCGACCCTTTGTGGATGGATTCTCGAGGATTGCTGCTCTTTTGACGAATTTGTTGCAAAAGGATGTGATTTTTTGTGGACGGCGGGTAGATAGCAAGCTTTTGATAAATTGAAGGAAGTTTTGAGGTAAGCTCTAATCGTTATTCAACCTGAGTCAGGGAAGGAGTTTGTAGTTTATAGCGATGCATCCTATTTTGGTTTGGGGCATTTGTTGATGCAAGAAGGAATGGCTGTAGCTTATGCATCTAGACAGTTAAAGGTCACGAGCGCAACTACCCTACGCACGATATTGAGCTTGCTACTATGGTGTTTGCGTTGAATATTTGGCGACATTATCTTTATGGTGAGAAGTGTACTGTGTATACGGATCACAAGAGTTTGAAATATCTGATGTCGAAAAAAGAGTTGAATCTTAAGCAACGAAGATTGTTGGATTTGCTTAAGGATTATGATTTGTCGATAGAGTATCATCCTGGAAAGGCTAATGTTGTAGCTGATGCCTTGAGTAGGAAGGTTGCGATTGAGTTGAGGGTGATGTTTTCTCGGTTGAGTGTAACGCACGATGGTGGTTTGTTGGCTGAGTTATAAGTGAAGCCATCATTGCTACAATTGATCAAGGAGAAGAAACCGTATGATGACTCCTTGGTATCGTATGTTAAGGATATTATGGATGGCAATCAGATGGATTTTTGCTTTAGTGAGGAAGGTGTTTTGTGTTATAAGGATCGAGTGGTGTTGTCGAAGGATGAGGAGTTAGAGCACACTATCTTGGCTTAGGCACATTCGAGTCTCTTTGCTATGCATTCAGGGAGTACAAAGATGTATTAGGACTTGAAGAATGAGTATTTTTGGGTTGGCTTGAAATAGGATGTCACGAATTTTGTTGCTCGTTGTATGGTTTGTCAACATGTTAAGGCTGAGCATTAGTTTCCTTCTGGGTTGTGGTAACCATAGAGGTTTCCAGAATGGAAGTGGGAATGAATTACCATGGATTTTGTGTCCGGTTTGCCTTTGACGCCATCAAAGAAGAATTTTGTTTGGGTGATTGTGGATAGGTTTAAGAAGTGTGCACATTTTCTGGCTGGGCATACGACGTATACTTTAGAAAAGTTAGCGAAGTTATATATTGCTGAGATTGTGAGGTTGCACGGAGTGCCAAAGTCTATTGTATCAGATAGAGATCTGCGTTTTACATAAAGGTTTTAGGAGTGTTTGCATAAGGCTTTGGGTACACGGTTAAACTCTAGTACCTCGTATCATCCTCAAACGGATGGTCAGCCTGAACGCGTTATCCAAGTGTTGGAGGATATATTATGGTGTTGCATCATTGATTTCCAAGGATCATGGGAGAAGCAGTTATCCTTGGTGGAGTTTGCTTATAACAATAGTTATCAGGCTAGCATCCATATGGCACCATACGAGGCTTTGTATGGTAGAAGGAGTTGCACGCCATATTGTTGGGAGGAGGCAGGAGAAAAGCAAGGAAAACAGGTTGGAACAGTTTCCTCACCTTTTTTCGCCTGGTAAATTTCGAGGAAAAAATTTCTTAAGAGGGGGAGAGTTGTAATGCCCTAAAATTGGGCCTAGAAGTTAATCGGATCAATTAAAAGGTTTGGGAGAATCGGGTTAAGCAATTCGAGTTAGTTTTGGGAATTAAATTCTAATAAATTGTTTTTTTGCTAAGATAAAATATGGAAAAATGCTAGAAAATACTTAATTAATATTTTAAGTATTTTGATAAATTCAATTTGAAGTAATTAAATCTGATTTTGGGACATTTTGGTATGGTGACTAAAAGGAAAAGTTTTCAAAACTAGTTTGATGACTAAATCGTAAAAGGGTCAAAACAAAGAATCTTTAAAGAGCTATTTAACCAAACTTTTCCATCAGATTTTCCCTTAATTTAAGCTATTTTTAAAGTTTTTTAATTGGTTTTAATAATAAAATAAAATAGGATCAATAAAAATGACTTTATTTTCACAAAATAACTTTCTCACGTAACTAACTTTAATATCACATTTCTCTAAATTTTCTCAGCAACCAAACTATCAAAATCTTTCCAAAATGTCCAGGGATCAATATCTTTTGATTTCCTTTTGATTTACTATTTGATTCATTTGATTTCTACTACAAAATCTACTTGGATTTCAATCAATCTTTGCCAATTAAGGGATAAATCAGCAATTAGAGGTGATTTTCATTTCTCTCCTCTAATTAAAGGTTCTTTATTGAAATTCCCAAGTTCTTGATCCTTTACAACTATTTATGTTATGGAATTATGATTTAAACATGGATTTGGTAATTAAATTAAGTTTTATTATGGAAATTTGATAAACACTATTTTGAATCTATTTTGTATTGACTCTAATTGGTTTAGATCTCTTATGAGATGTATTTTAATGTTGGAGATGTGATTAATTAAAGGAATCTCGAAACTATGTGAATTGTAAATTTTTAGGTTGTATATAGTTAGATTTTGGTGTGATCTTGGTGTTGTAGAGATGCTGGAGGTATAAGGACATTATTAAGATGTTTTTGGATGTTAATTGATGTCCTTAAGATGTTAAAATGAATAGGTTTTGGCTGGGCTTTGTTTAGTAGGGGAGTTGAATTGTTGCCCTTAACAACCATCTTCAAACCTTTTAAGAGCAGTAAAACGCATTTTCACTCACCAATAATACCAAGTATCTTGTTGTTGTTGTGTTTTTGGATGTTAATTGATCCGTGAGAAATTGTTGTTGCAGTGTTCAAATGCATTGAGATGCATTAATCATCTATTGTAATGTGGTTAAAACATGGGAGGTTGACCCAAAAGTGATCGGTGAAGCTTTGGAGGCTTCGGACGCTTGATTTTGCGCCGGTGAATCAAAGTTTCGCGTACCGATGAGTGAGAATGTGGATTCCAACCTTGGAATGTTTTAAAGGTGGTTTATGGGAGTGTAAACTTAGCTGGATACGATGGTTTAAACTTGGAAGTAAGTAAATGTTGTTTTTCCTCTCTCGGTCGTGCTATGGTTTTATGCACTTGATTTGAATTACATGTTATCTACAGTTTAAGCATGATTTAAAGTACTTGGAATACTATTTTTAAGCATGAAATGCTGAAGGATGCACATGGTAAGTGATCCTAGTAAGTATGTTGTTTATACTTGTGTTTTAAGCATGTAATGTTGCTTTGGAAAAATGGTTTGGTGAATGCTTGTTAAAAATAGTGAGGTAAATGGTTAATTATATTGGCAAGTGATGTGGTTTTAAAATTGTTATCGGATATAGTTGGTCGGCCATAGGATTGATAGTGCACTATAATAAGTCACCTTAGATGTTGAGGGGTTTAGATCCGTGTACCAAAAACTCCATCCAAGTACCCTAATGGTTGAGGGGTTTTACAGTACCGTATACTCCCGTTAGTGGATTAAGTATCTAACCAAGGTAAGGGGTTGGTGTCCCCATGGGTTGAAAGTGTACCCGGTTGTTAGGTACTGCGATTGTGATTGCATCGCTATTTCCAGTTGAAATGGCTTGAAGTGTTGGGTAAACACTTGTTGAATTCATGTATCCGATGAACTATTTTGGTAAATGAACTTGGTTAATGATCACTTGTGAGCCAATATAATTGTTGATGTATCATTGAAAAATTTATGTTGTATAACGTGACTTGTACATGTTTACTCTTTATGCTTTGCATATGGTTGTTATGCATGGGAAGGCTTAAATTGAGGTTGAGCAATGGGACTTGCTGTTGGTTAATGATACATGTTGTATATGGTTTAATATGCTGGTTTTTAAGTTGTAAAGTGCATGTTTTAAAGGCATGATAATGTTTAAGTAATGTTTTAAAAGATGATTGAAATGAGATTTCTATCTAGTATTGTGAAATGATTTAAATGCATTGATGGTGCATTGTTTCGAGCACTGCTCACTAAGCCTAGTGTGCTTACGCTCTCTTCGACCATCAATGCAGAGAATTAAAGGTTTAGAAGGCAGTAGGAAGCAAGGGATCAGTGCAAGACTTGGTAAACAAAGTATGTTTTGAATTAGACTATAAGTAATAAGGGCAATGGGGTTTTTCGTTGTTTTTGGGAGATGTATTGTTGAACTCCCTTTGGAGCAAGTTCATTTTGTCGCTCCTGGGTTGTAAAAGGCCTTTATGTTTTGATTTTGGTGATGGTTTGGAATTTCATGTTTTACTTGAATGGTTCGTTAGGTTGCATGCCTATATATTTACATTTGAAGCTTGATGCTATGTTTGTTGTTGAATCTAGGTTGTTTGGATGGGGATTGACTCTTGAATGTGTTGGATGTATTTTAGAAGCATGCTAGGGTGTTCTGGTATGTTTGAAAGCATGTTTAACTAGCATTTGAGGACATTTCAGGTCCAGGCATACCGGTACGGGTGTCCCTGTTTCAGTACGGGTAAGCCATTTTAGGCTTAGCGTACAGGTACGCTGGCAAGCGTTTTGGTACGGTCAATGGCAATTCTGGCCTGCATTCGGTACGCTGTGAGGTGTTTCAGTACGGTATGAAAAGTTCGTGAAGGGTGTTTTGATATGCGAGGGAGTATCGGAACGGGCTTTGGTCACTAGAAGATTGGGTTTTATAGTCAGCAAGGGTGTACCGAAACAGGCATCACCGTACTGATACGGTGGTCGTTAAATCAGTTATTTGGGTTGTATTGAAGTTCTATTTTCTTGTGTTTTGGTCCCTGAATTTTGTAAAGGTAATTGAATATGCTTGGATGTCTGTTTTGAGCTGAGCTTTATCATGTAAGCATGAAATTGGTCTAATTAAAAGTTGGTAACCTCAAAATGGATTAAGTCATTATATTTTTCTAAAATTGCATTTTAGTCCCTATTTTGCGCTCTTGTCCAATTGGATATCGATTTGATGCTCGATTAAAATAAGTTCTCACCTTTAAATAATATGAGCGTGTAGGAAAGTATTTTCGCTTCTATATAAGATAAAAGAAAGAAAAAAGGATGTGTTTTTGGTGTTATTTTCCCGGTTTACTTCAGTGAACCTAATGTAGCTTGCTATGTTCGATTTTGCAACTAGGCTCGGTCGAGGGGGCTGCATTTGTTGGTATTAGAGCCAGGTTTCAAAAGGTTGGGATGTTGATGCTTGATTGTAAACATTGTTGTTATGCACGGTGATTGAATATGCCACGTTGATATATATTTGTGAGTATGACAGCTGTGATGATGCAGAAAGTTGTTGTTGTTGTTTGCTTTGTACGGTGTTTACGATATGTACGTTGGTTGCTTTATGCCATGTTGGGGGAAAATACGGGAAACCATTGCCTTATTATTTTAGTTTGAAATGTTTTGAATTGACGTGGAAGTCTTGGATCCTTGCTTAAAGCTGGCCTAATTCTTTTGTATTTGAATGATTATCATGCCTTAGATATATTGTTAGCACGATGGGACCGAGGAGAGAGTTACAATCTGGTACGATTACTACTACCATTGGGCAGGGAAATGAGGAAGGCGTTATACCTCCTAAAGGGTTGCCACCGCCCCCAACTAATCCACATGAGGGAGTGGAGCAAGTGCCACCTAAGCCAGTTGGGCCAGTATTGGGCAATGTGGTGCCGTTGATACAGGCCATGACTGGTGCTTTTTAGGTAGTAGTTACGGATGTTCATGTACCGGTACCACCTGTAGTTGGGCAGGGTTTGCTACTAGAGCATCTTTGCAGTTTGGATGAAATTGAGTTTTGAGGTTTGTCGCCTGAGGCTTCTAAGGGATGGTTGGCCAGTACTGAGAGGATACTGGGCCATATGGGCTGTTCTAATGCCTATAAGCTAGGTTGTGTTGTATCCCTATTGCAGGGTTATGTATACACATGGTGGACTACCATGACATCTGGTATGGCGACTGAGGATATAACTTGTGAGTTCTTTTATGAGGCTTTTTGAAAGAAGTACTTGGAGTCCAGTATCAGGATGATAAGAAGCATGAGTTCATGGCTTTGGTACAGGGCAGTATGTTTGTTGCTGAGTACGAGGTACAATTTGAGAGGTTGAGTAAGTATGCACCTAAGTTAGTTTCTGACGAGCATACGCAATGTGATCATTTCCGCTACAGGCTCGTGTAGGAGGTTAAGACATACATGCTTGCTACTGATTACACCAATTTTGACGTGTTGGTTTCGCGGGCTAAGGGTGTTAGGACTTAGGGTTTTAGCTCGGGTAAGAGGGCAATTGATTCTAATACTGGCGGTGGTCAGGATAAGAGACGTCGTGATCAAAGGTTTCGTCTAGAGCTGAGGCAAGGTGGAGGCATTGTTGGACATGGAGTTCAGGGGCAGGGTGCCCAGGTTAGAGCTCTATTTAACACCTATTGGGTTTGAGGATCCCGAGATCATCTGAGGCAAGATTGTCCATGCTTGGCCAGGGAGGGTCAGGCCCCCGTACATGTTGCGATGAATGCTTGCTGGAATTGTGGGTCTGGCGACCATCTGAGACGTGATTGTCCTTTGTTGGTTGGAGGTGGGTAGGATGTTGTACCCTTTATTGCTTTGCAGAAAGGTCGTGGTCGTGGTTATGGAATGTTCCAGCGTAGAGATGGTAGGCAGAGGACTGTGGCTCATACCGTTGCTATCTAGCCTGAGAGAAGTGGATCGGCTAGGGTGTATGCGCACCGAGAAGGTCGCAATGACACCAATGTGATTGCAGGTACTTTTACCTTACAGTCTTTGCTGTTGTATTCGTTGGTTGATTCTGGTTCTACCCATTCATACATCTTGTGTGAGCATGCACAGTTGCTTGATATATCTGTTGAAATTCTTAATGTGGGTGTTAGAGTGACTAGTTCTCTTGGGGAGACGGTCATGGTTAGGAGGTTGTATCATAGGTGTCCGCTGATGGTTCAGAGACATGAGTTTGCCGTGGACTTGATGGAGTTGCTATTCTATGGCTTTGATGCAATTTTGGGTATGGATTTGTTGACCGAGCATAGGGCTGTAGTAGATTTTGAGACCAAACAAATATCCTTGAAATTGTCTGATGATTTTGAGGTGGTCGTTTTGGGTGAGAATGCTAAGTTTTTGTCTAATGCTATTTCGGCTTTGGAAGCAAGTCGAATGTTGGATTCTGGATATCAGGCTTTCTTGGCCTATGTTATGAATCCTGGTTTGAAGGAGTTGAGGGTGCAGGATATCCGCACCGTATGTGAGTTTTTGGGTGTTTTCGGAGGAGTTGTCGGGGTTACCACCTAACCGTGAGGTAGAGTTTGGCATTGAAACCTATGTTGATACGGTACCAATGCCTATTGCTCCGTATCGCATGGCTCCAAAGGAATTAAAGGATTTGAAGACGCAACTGCAGGAGTTGCTTCACAGAGGGTTCATCCGACCAAGTATTTCACCGTGGGGAGCACCAGTGTTGTTTGTAAAGAAAAAGGATGGTGCGTTAAGGATATGCATAGACTATCGGCAACTGAACAAATTGACGATAAAGAACAAGTATCCCTTATCGCAGATAGATGATCTGTTTGATCAGTTCATGGGTGTCTCGATGTTTTCTAAGATAGATTTGAAGTCTGGGTATTATCAGTTGAAGGTGAAGGATGTGGATGTGCAAAAGACAACTTTTCGTACGAGGTACGAGCATTATGAGTTTTTGGTGATGCCATTTGGTTTGACCAATGCGCTAGATACTTTTATGAACATGATGAACCGTGTGTTTTATGAGTCTCTAGACCAGTTTGTGGTTGTGTTTATTGATGATATCCTTGTGTACTCTCGTACCGAGAAGGGCCATGATCGACATTTGCGAATTATGCTTCAAACATTGTTGGCTAATCAGTTGTACGCCAAGTTAAGCAAATGTGAGTTTTGGCTTAAGGAGGTTGTATTCCTTGGGCATGTTATGTCGGCTGAGGGAATACGTGTTGATCCGTGCAAGGTTGAGGTTGTGATGAGTTGGAAGGTGCCCAAATCTGTGATAGAAGTACGAAGTTTCCTTAGGATGGCTGGTTATTACCGTAGGTTCGTGGAAGGGTTCTCTAGTTTGGCAGCTCCTTTAACCAAATTGTTGCAGAAGAATGTTTGTTTTGAGTGGACGGAGGATAGGCAACAAGCTTTCAAAAGGCTAAAAGAATCTTTGACACGAGCTCCAGTGTTGGTTCAACCTAAATCAAGAAAGGCGTCATATGTTGGGCTTGGATGCGTGTTGATATATGAGGGTAAGGTAGTTGCGTATGCATCTAAGAAATTTAAGGTGCACGAGCGTAATTACAATACTCATGATCTTGAGCTTGCTGTAGTAGTGTTCGCCTTAAAAATTTGGAGACATTACCTTTACAGCGAGAAGTGTGTGGTCTATACGCATCACAAAAGTCTGAAGTATTTGATGTCCTGGAAGGAGATGAATCTTAGGCAATGAAGGTGGTTAGATTTGCTTAAAGATTATGATCTGACTATCGAGTATCATCTGGGCCAAGCTAACGTTGTGGTTGATGCTCTAAGTAGGAAGACTGCTGTGGAGTAGAGAGCTATGTTCGCTCGGTTGAATGTGTCTTGTGACGGTGGGTTGATAGCCGAGTTGCAGGTAAAATCATCCTTGACGCAGTTGATCAAGGAGAATCAACTGCATGATGAGAGTTTGGTGTCGCATGTGAAGGATATCATGGATGGGAATGCTACAGATTTCCATTTCAGTGATGATGGGGTGTTGTGTTTTAAAGGTTGGATTGTGGTACCTGAAGATGATGAGTTGAGGCATACCATTTTAACCGAAGCGCATGCTAGTCCTTTCGCTATACATCCCGGTAGTACTAAGATGTATCGTGGGTTAAAGGAAAAGTACTATTGGGTCGGACTGAAGAAAGATATGGCTGATTTTGTTTCTCGGTGTATGGTATGTCAGCAGGTGAAGGCTGAGCATCAATTTCCTTCCAGGTTGTTGCAGCCGTTGAGGATACTAGAATGGAAGTTGGAAAGAATCACCATGAATTTTGTGTCTGGGCTTCCTTTGACGTCGACCAAAAAAGATTCCATTTGGGTGACTGTTGATCGATTTACGAAGTGTGTGTATTTTGTACCAGTGCATACCACATATACCTTGGACATGTTGGTTGATTTGTATATCTCTGAGATTGTGCGTTTGCATAGAGTGCCTAAATCCATAGTTTTGGATAGAGATCTGCATTTCATGGCTAGGTTATGTGCTTGCACCGTGCTCTGGGAACTCGATTGAATTTTAGCACTTCGTATCATTCTCAAACGGAAGGTCAGTCGGAGCATATGATTCAGGTTTTGGAGGATATGCTGAGATGTTGTGTTATTGAGTTCCAGGGAACGTGGGAGAAGAAATTGCCATTAGTGGAGTTCGCTTATAATAACAGTTATTAGGCTAGTATACAGATGGCATTGTATGAGGCATTGTATGGCAGGAAGTGTCGTACACTTGTGTGTTGGGCTAAAGTTGGAGAAAAGCATCTTTCCTTGCCTGATGTTTTAAAGGGCACAAATGAGAAGGTGAAATTGATATGTGAGCATTTGAAAATGGCTTCGGATCGTCAGAAATCCTACGCGGATTTGAGGTGTAGAGATATTGAGTATGTTGTTAGTGACTGAGTGTTTTTGAAGGTATCGCCTTGGAAGAAGGTGATACATTTTGGGCGAAAAAGGAAGCTTAGCCCAAGGTTTATTATACCATACAAGGTTGTTGAGCATGTGGGTCCTGTTGTGTATCGTTGAGGTTACCTCCTGAGTTGGAGAGGATTCATGATGTGTTTCATGTTTCGATGTTGTAGAGGTATCAGTCGGATCCATCGCATGTAATGCCTATGAAGGATATCGAGTTGAGGCCTGATCTATCTTATGATGAGGAACCAGTGGAAATCCTTGACACCACCAGTAAGGTTTTGCATGGTAAGATGGTCATGCTTGTCAAGGTGTTGTGGAGGCACCGCGGTGTTAAGGAGGCCATATGGGAAGGCAAGTCGGATATGTTGAAATAGTTTTCGCACCTGTTTCATCAAGGTAAAATTTTGAGGACGAAATTTCTTAAGTGGGTGACAGTTGTAACGCCCCGATTTTGGGCCTAGCGGTTTGGTGGGTTGTTTAGACGGTCTAATGGACCGGGTTAGAGACTCGAGTCAGATTCAAGAGTAAATATTTTTCTGTAAGATAAAAATGTGGAAAATGGCTAAAAATCATATTTTAATATATGATTAATAATGGTGGAAACAATTTTGGAAAACAGGATTTGGAAATGTAACATTTTGGTTAGTGACCAAAATGCGATTTTTGAAAACTATTTTTGAAGTGACTAAAATGAAAAGGGTCAAATTCTTAGAATCCTTAAGGAGCTAATTTACCAAGTTTTGGCTGGTGATTTCTCCCTTCAATTAAAGCATTTTTAACATGTGTTTTAAAGATTAATTAAAAGGGAAGTGGTTGTTAGAGTTAGTTATTTGCTTTTAAAGAAATTTTATGTAACTTTCTCCTAAACCTTGTCTCTCAACTCCTTTTTTGCCAAACACTTGGAATTTCATCAAAATCCAGAGGTGAGAGACTCTTTTACTCAGATTATTGATTTAAACTTGATTCTTTAGCTTTGTTTTACAAAATCTAATTGGAGTCTTATGTTTTCTTAGCTTTAAACAAGCCAATTGAGGGAGAAATCACACAATAGGGGTATAGTCCGTGATCTCCTCTATTGAATGGTTCTTTATTGATATTCTCAAGTGTTTGATCCTTGATTTGTGGTTTATAATCTGATTTTATGTTTTTATGTTGAATTAATTGAGGTAATTGGGTGATTTTGGATGAAATAGTGAGTGATCTGTATTGGATCTATTTTTCAGTAATAAAGATTGATTTTAATCACATTTTGGATGTATTATAATTTTGATAAGTTGTTTATCTCAATGGAATCCCGAAATCTTTAATCCCTAGTTGTTTAGGTTGTTAGATTAGTGTTTTTGTGGAGTTGCAGTGGTTGTTTGGTTGTTGGAAGTATTTGGATGTGTAAATCATGTTTTTTGTGTTAATTGATGATTATGGAAGTGTTAGATTGATAGATCATGGCTGGGTTATGTTTGGAAAGGGTTAGCTGATGTTTTCGGTTGTTGTGGTTGGGTAATTGTGAGAGGATTGTGGAAGTCCGCGAGAAATTTTTGTTGCAGTGTTCGAATGCATTGAGATGCATTAATCCTCTATTGTAATGTGGTTAAAACAGGGGAGGTTGACCCAGAAGTGAACGGTGAAGCTTTGGAGGCTTCAGACGCTTGATTTCGCATCGACGAATCGAAGTTTCGTGTATCGGTGAGTGTTAACATGGATTCCAGCTTTAGAATATTTTAAAGATGGTTTATGGGAGTTTAAACTTAGTTTGATACGCTAGTTTAAACTCAGATCTAAGTAAATGTGGTTTTTCCTCTCTCGGTCTTGCTAGATTTAAATGGTTTTATGCACTTGATTTGAATTAAATGTTACCTACTATTTAAGCATGATTTAAAGTATTTGGAATATTGTTTTTAAGCATGAAATGCTGAAGGATGCACATGGTAAGTGATCCTTTTAAGTATGTGGTTTATACTTGTGTTTTAAGCATGTGATGTTGCTTTGGAAAAATGGTTTGGTGAATGCTTGTTAAAAACAGTGAGGTAAGTGGTAAATGGTTAATTATATTGGCAAGTGATGTGGTATTATAATTATTATCGGATATAGTTGGCCGGCCATAAGATTGATAGTGCACTATAATAAGTCACCTTGGATGTCGAGGGGTTTAGATCTGTGTACCGAAAACTCCATCCAAGTACCCTAACGGTAGAGGGGTTTTACAGTACCGTATACTCCCATTAGTGGATTAAGCATCTAACCGAGGTAAGGGGTTGGTGTCCCCGTGGGTTAAAAGTGTACCCAGTTGTTAGGTACCGCGATTGTGATTGTATCGCTATTTCCGATTGAGATGGCTTGAAGTGTTAGGTAAACACTTGTTGTATTCGTGTATTCGATGAACTGTTTTGGTAAATGAACTTGGTTAATGATCACTTGTGAGCCAATCTAATTGTTGATGTATCATTGAAAAGTTTATGTTGTATAATGTGACTTGTACATGTTCACTCTTTAAGCTTTGCATATGGTTGTTATGCATGGGAAGGCTTAAATTGATGTTGAGCAATGGGACTTGCTGTTGGTTAATGATACATGTTGAATATGTTTTAATATACTAGTTTTAAGTTGTAAAGTTCATGTTTTAAAGGCATGATATTGTTTAAGTAATGTTTTAAAAGATGATTGAAATGAGATTTCTATCTAGTATTGTGAAATGATTTAAATGCATTGGTGTGTTGTTTTCGAGCACTTATCACTAAGCCTAGTGTGCTTACGCTCTCTTTGACCATCAATGCAGAGAATTAAAGGTTTGGAAGGCAACGGGAAGCAAGAGATCGGTGCAAGACATGGTAAACGAAGTATGTTCTGAATTAGACTATAGGTTATAAGGGCAATGGGGATTTCTGTTATTTTTTGGAGATGTATTGCTGAACTCCCTTTGGAGCAAGTTTATTTTGTCGATCCTGGGTGGTAAAAGGCCTTTATGTTTTGATTTTGGTGATGGTTTGGAATTTCATGTTTTACTTGAATGGTTTGTTAGGTTGCATGCCTATAGATTTACATTTGAAGCTTGATGCTATGTTTGTTGTTGAATCTAGGTTGTTTGGATGTGGATTGACTCTTGAATGTGTTGGATGCATTTTAGAAGCATGCTAGAGTGTTCTGGTATGTTTGAAAGCATGTTTAACTAGCATTTGAGGACAGTTCAGGTCCAGGCGTACCGGTATGGGTGTCCCTATTTCGGTACGGGTAAGCCATTTCAGGCTTAACGTATTGGTACGCGGGCAAGCATTTCGGTACGGTCAAAGGCAATTCTAGCCTGCGTTTCGGTACACTGTGAGGTGTTTTGGTATGGTATGAAAAGTTCGTGAAGGGTGTTTCGATACGCGGGGGCGTATCGAAATAGGCTTTGATCACTGGAAAATTGGGTTTTAAAGTCAGCAAGGTTATACTAAAATGGGCATCACCGTACCAAAACGGTGGTCGTTAAATCAGTTATTTGGGTTGTATTGAAGTTCTGTTTTCTTGCATTTTGATCCCTGAATTTTGTAAAGGTAATTGAATATGCTTGGATGTCTGTTTTGAGTGGAGCTTTGACACGTAAGCATGAAATGGGTTTAATTAAAAGTTGGTAACCTCAAAATGGATTAAGTCATTGTATTTTTCTGAAATTGCATTTTAGTCCCTATTTTGCGCACGTGCCCAATTGGATATTGATTTGATGGCCGATTGAAATAAGTTGTCACATGTGAATAATATGAGCATGTAGGAAAGTAATTTTGCATCTAGACAAGATAAAAGAAAGAAAAAAAGATGCGTTTTTGGTTTTATTTTCTCGGTTTACTTTAGTGAACCTAATGTAGCTTGCTCGGTTCGGTCTTGCAACTAGGCCGGGTCGAGGGGGTTACAACCATACCAATACGTCTTTATATTTTACACCTATTGCGATATGAGAAGTGCCCATACCAGTGCGACAGCCGTTATTTCAGTTAGGATGCCTTCTGAAGTTTGTATTCTTTGTAATTTAGTCCCTATTTCTTAATCATGCAATTAAATAGGTTTGGATGGCTATTTTAAGTTGAGATCTAACCTGAGTATATGAAATATGACTAATTAAGGATTGGTAACCTCAATTCCCTGAATGTCCTATTATTTATCAAAAATTACATTTTTGTCCTTAAAATGCAATTTCATACAATTAGATGTCAAATCGATGCCCGATTGAGTTGAAACTTTCACCATAACCAGCATGATCACTTTAGGAATTAAATATGCATTTATATAAGATAAAATAAAAAAGGACCATCTTCAATGTGCATCTTCTGAGTTTGTCTTAGTAAACCCTAGTGTAGCTCACTCGATTCGGTCTTGCCACTAGACCAGGTTAAGGGGGTTGCATGCCCTTTGAAATTTTATACTCATATTGATATGGGGTGTTGGTATACCGATACGCAGTTAGTTATTTCTGTTAAAATGCTTTCTGAAGTTTGGATTCTTTGCAGTTTAGTCTTTGTATCTCGAATATGCAATTAAATGAGTTTGGATGATTATTTTAAGTTGAAATTTAACTTGTATGCATGAAACCTGAGTAATTAAGGATTAGTAATTTAAATTTTAAGGAAGTCCTCATAATTATCTGTGTTTACAATTTGGTCCTTAAAATGAAATCTCATGCGATTGGATATCAGCTCGACGCCCGATTGAGTTGTAAATTTCACCGTTGCTAGCATGATTACCTTAGGACTTAATTATACATTTAGATAAGATAAAATAAAAAAATGGACCACTTTCTAAGTAATTCTTCTGGTTTTGTTTCGACAAACCTAATATAGCTCGCTCGGTTCAGTTTGGCACCTAGGCTGGATCAAAGGGTTACATTTAGTGGTATCAGAGCCAGGTTATGATTGTTGGGAGGTATGTTGTTTTGTTTAAGATGATGTTGATTGTTGTATGATATGCACGGTGATTGATTATATGAATTATTGTTTAAAATATACTATTTGGGGAGAGAATCTTGGGACACATTGTGTTATTACTACAAGTGTAAAAGAATTTTGTTTTTGAAAAGAGAATGTCTTGGATCCTTGCTTGAAACTAGCCTAACTATGTTTTTGGTTATATTTTCATGCTATAGATATATATTTTTGAGTATGCCATCGAGATGAGAGCTTAGGTCAAATTCGGGTAACGTTGCAGAGGGCATAGAATCGACGGTGAGATAGTGCACCCTTAGGGGTTACCACCTCCTCCACCTAACCCACCAGTTGGGGTGGATGTTGGGCAAGTGCCGTCAGTTCTACCTGGACTAGTCTTTAAGGACATGATGCCTTTGGTTATAGGTGATGACTGGAGCTTTTCAAGCTGTGATGGCTAGAGTACATGTACCTTCACTGGCACTGGTTGCCACTGCTAATCTAAGGTTGTCGTTAGAGTGTCTATGTAGTTTGAGAAGAGTTAAGTTTTGAGGGTTGGCACCTGAGGCGTCTAAGGAGTGGTTCACCAGCATTGAGAGAATTCTTGGTCAGATAGAGTGCACGAATATGCGTAAGCTGGGTTGTATTGTATCTTTGCTTTAGGGTGATGCATATAGCTGGTGGACGACTTCTATCGTGGGTATGGCACATGCAGATGTAACATGGGAGTTTTACTGTGCTGCTTTCTAGAAAAAGTATCTGGGTTTTTGTTATCAGGATGAAAAGAAGAGGGAGTTCATAGCTTTAGAGCAGGGGAACATGTCTGTCTCTGAGTATGAGATTTAGTTTGTTTGGTTGAGCCAGTGTGCTCCTAAGCTGGTTTTTGAAGAACGTCAATGATGTGGCCATTTTGTTATGGGTTGTCAAAGAAGTGAAGACCTATATGCTAGCTTTAAATTATACAGAGTTTGATGTTTTGGTTTCTTGCGCTAAGGATATATAGTAGAATATGGGTTTGACCTCAAGTTTAGGGAGTTCTAGTACTGAGAAAAGGATTGCTAAGTCGAATGCTGGTAAAGACTGATACAAGAAATATCGGGATAGGAGGTATCATCTGGATTAGAGGTGTAGTGTAGGCTGCATGGGACGTGGACAGTAAGGTCATAACACCTATGCTGGACTACCCGAGTGTAAGCACTATAAAAAGTATCATTTGGGAGAGTGTTGGGTTACGCATGGTACATATTGGATTTGTGGTTTGCGAGATAATTTGAGACGTGACTTTCTGCAGTTGGCTAGGGATGGTCAGGCACTTGCATATGTTGTTGCACTGTAGACAGACCGTGGGTGCAGTCGAGGTAATTTTTAATGTAGGAAAGATGGTCAGAGGATAGTTGCTCATATCGTGGCAGTTTAACCTGAGGGTTGTGGACCGGCGAGGATCTATGCGCACCGTGAGGGAATGAATGATTCCCATATGATTGCAGGCACATTTACTTTGCAGTCCATATTGTTTCTATCTTTGATAGATTCTGGTTCTACATATTCATACATCTTGCACGAATATGCTTGCTTGCTTGATATACCTGTATAGGTGTTAGATGTTGGTATGCGAGTAACTAGTTCTTTTGGTGAGTCAGTAGTTGCTAGGAGGTTGTTTAGGAGATGTCCTTTGATGGTTCAAGGTCATGTGTTTGCGACTGATTTGATGGAGCTACCGTTTCATGGTTTTAATGTAATTTTGGGGATGGATTGGTTGTTTGAGCACAGAGCTGTGGTTCATTTTGAGACCAAATGGGTTTCGCTGAAATTTGCTGAGGATTATGAAATGGCGGTGGTGGGCGAGAATATTAAATTCTTGTCCAATGTTGTTTCGGCTTTGGAAGTGCAGAAGTTGTTAGAGTCTGAGAGGCAGGCATGCCTAACTTATGTTATGAATCTAGGTATGAAAGAAGTGTGTGTCCAGGATATCCGCACCAATTGTGATTTTCCATGAGTGTTTCTGAAAGAGATGCATGGTTTGCCACCAGATATGGAGGTAAAATTTACATTGAGACGTATGCGGATACGGCTCCAGTGTTGATTGCACCGTATCGCATGGCACTAAAAAAGTTGAAGGAATTAAAGATGCAACTTTAGAAGTTGTTCGACCGTGGTTTTATCTGACCTAGTGTGTCACCGTAGGGAACACCGGTGTTATTTGTGAAAAAATATGGCACGATAAGAATGTGCATGATTATAGGCAACTGAACAGGTTGACGATTAAGAATAAGTATCCTTTGCCGAGGATTGATGATTTGTTTGATTAGTTTTGGGGTGCTAAGGTGTTTTCTAAGATTAATCTGAGGTCTGGGTATTATCAGTTGAAGGTGAGATAAAGGCCTACTGAATATAGCTTTTCGCACGTATTACAGGTATTATGAGTTCTTAGTGATGTCGTTTGGGTTGAAAAATGTGCCTGTAGCTTTCGTGGATATGATGAATCAGGTATTCCATGAATTCTTAGATCAATTTGTAGTGGTGTTCATTGATAAAATCCTCATGTACTCTCGCACGGAAGAAGATCATGATCGACACCTATGGTTTGTGTTGCAAGTTCTGTTGGACACTAAGCTTTATGCCAAATTGGGCAAGTGTGAGTTTTGGATCAAGCAAGTGGTTTTCCTTGGTCATGTGGTTTCGGCATAAGGTATTTGGGTGGATCTACAAAAGATTGAGGCAGTTGTGAAATGGAATCAACCTAAGTCGGTGTTTGAGGTTCGTAGTTTATTGGGACTAGCGGGATATTATCATCGCTTTGTAGATGGTTTCTCAAATATTGATGCTCTTTTGACGAAGTTGTTGCAAAAGGATGTAAGTTTTTAGTGGATGGAGAGTAGCCAACAAGCTTTCGACAAGTTGGAGGAAGCTTTAACGCAGGCTCTGATCTTGATTCAACCTGAATCAGGGAAAGAGTTTGTGGTTTATAGGGATGCATCTTATGTTGGTTTGGGGTGTGTATTGATGCAAGAAGGAAAGGTTGTGGCTTATGCATCTAAGCAGTTGAAGGTTCATGAGCACAATTATCCTACGCATGATATAGAGCTTGCTGCAGTGGTGTTTGTGTTAAAGATATGGAGGCATTATCTTTATGGTGAGAAGCGTATTGTATACACAGATCACAAGAGTTTAAAATATCTGATGTCGCGAAAGGAGTTGAATCTTAAGTAACAGATATGGTTGGAGTTGCTCAAGGATTATGATTTAATGACTGAGTATCATCCGAAAAAGGCTAATGTTGGCCTTGAGTAGGAAGATTGTAGTTGAGTTGAGAGATATGTTTGCTCGGTTGAGTGTGATGCAAGATGGTGGTTTGTTGGCCGAGTTGCAAATGAAGTCGTTGTTATTGCAGTTGATCAAGGAGAAGTAATCGTATGATGATTCTTTGGTACCACATGTTAAGAATATTATGGATGGCAATCAGATGGATTTTTGTTTTGATGATGATGGTGTTTTATGTTTCAAGAGTCGAGTGGTTGTGCCGAAGGATGAGGAGTTAAGGCACACTATCTTGGCTGAGGCTCATTTGAGACCTTTTGCCATGCATTCGGGAAGTACAAAAATGTATTAGGATTTGAAAAAGGAATATTTATAGGTTGTTTGAAGAAGGATATGGCGGATTTTGATGCTCGATGTATGGTATGTCAGCGAATTAAGGCTGAGCATCAGTTTCCTTCTAGGTTGTTGCAACCACTGAAAATTCTAGAATGGAAGTGGGAGAGAATTACCATAGATTTTTTATCCGGTCTACCTTTGATGCCAACAAAGAAGAATTTTGTTTGGGTGATTGTGGATAGGTTTATAAAGTGTGCGCATTTCTTGGCTGTGCATACGACTTATACTTTGGATAAGTTGACAGAGTTGTATATTACTGAGATTGTGAGGTTGCATGGGGTGCCAAAGTCTATTGTATCGGATATGGATCCGCTCTTTACAGCAAAGTTTTGGGAGTGCTTGCATAGGGCTTTACGTACGCGGTTGAATTTTAGTACTTCGTATTATCCTCAAACGGATGGTTAGTCTGAACGCGTTATCCAGGTGTTGGAAGATATGTTGCAGTTTTGCATCATTGATTTTCAAGGAACGTGGGAGAAGCAACTACCGTTGGTGGAGTTTTCCTATAGAAATAGTTATCAAGCTAGTATCCAGATGGCACCGTACAAGCTTTGTATGGTAGAAGGTGTTGCACACCACTTTGTTGGGCTGATGCCGGTGAAAAGTTTATTTCCCTACCTGATGTGCTGAAGGACACTAATGAGAAGGTAAAGCTTATCTTTGACCGATTGAAGGCAGTTTCGTATCGGCAAAATTCTTATGCTGACTTGAAGCGTCGGGAGATTGAGTTTGTAGTTGGGGATAGAGTGTTTCTCAAAGTTTCGCCTTAGAAAATGGTAACGAGGTTTAGACGTAAGGGCAAGCTAAGTCCAAGGTTTATTGGGCCTTATGAGGTAATAGAGCGTGTTGGTTCAGTTGCTTATAGGTTGAGGTTGCTTGTGGTGTTGGAAAAGATACATGATGTTTTCCATATGTCGATGTTATGAAGGTATAGATCGGATCCTTCGCATGTAATGTCTGTTGAGGAGATTGAGTTGAATTCAAATTGAGCCTATGATGAGGAACAGGTGAGAATTCTGGATTCTAGCAGCAGGGTTCTTTGTGGAAAGACCATAGAGTTGGTAAAGGTGTTGTGGCAACATCGTGGTGTTGAGGAAGCTACATGGGAAAGTAAGAAGGACATGAAGAAACAGTTTCCTTACCTTTTTTCTGCTAGGTAAATTTCGAGGACAATGTTTCTTAAGAGGGGGAGAGTTGTAACGCTCTGAATTTGGGCCTAGATGTTTGATGGGTTGATTAGACGGTTCGGGAGAACCAGATTAGGCAATTCGATCTAGTTTCAGGAATAAATTCTTAATAAATTGTTTTTGGCTAAAGTAAAATATGGAAAAATGCTAGAAAATACTTAATTAATATTTTAAGGATTTTGCTAAACTCAATTTGAAGGAATTAAATCAGAGTTTGGGACATTTTGGTCTCATATCTAAAATGTAAGGTTTTCAAAACTGTTTTGGTGAGTAAAACGTAAAAGGGTCAAAACTTTGAATCTTTAAGGAGCTAATTACCAAAGTTTTCCATCAGATTTTCCCTTAATTTAGGCTATTTTAAAGGCTTTTAAATGGTTTTTAATTAAAAAATAGATTTGATAAAAAAGGATTTTAATTAACCAATTTCATTTTCTTACGTAACTACTTTTACTCTCAACTTTCTCAGCAGCTAAACTATCAATTTCATTCCAAAATTCTCAGGAATCAATCTCTTTTGATTTCCTACTTGATTCCTTTGATTCCTACATCAAAGTCTACTTGGTTTCTTGAAGTTTTCATCAAATCTTTGCCAATTAAGGGAGAAATCAACAATTAGAGGTGATTTTCGTTTCTCTCCTCCAATTAAAGGTTCTTTACTAAAATTCCCAAGTTCTTGATCCTTTACAATTGGTTTTTGTTATGTGTTAATGATTAAATCAAGATTTTATGGTTTAAATTGAGTTTTGATGATAAATTGAAAGAATATTGTTATGGATCTATTTTGCCTTGATTCTACTTGATTTAGAACTATTATAAGTTGTGTTTTAATGTTAAATGAAGAGATTAATAAAATAAATCCTGAAACTATGGGAATTGCTAATTTTTTAGGTTGTAGTTAGTTGGATTTTGGGTTGATCTTGGTGTTGTAAGGTTACTGGAGGTATAAGGACATTATATTGCTGTTTTGGATGTTAATTGATGATGTTAAGATGTTAAAATCAATAGGTTTTGGCTAGCTTTGTTTAGATGAAGTTTGGTGATGATTTCGGCTGTTTTAGAGAAGCATTTGCTGGTTTTAGCGATGAGAAGTTATGTTTGATGGTTGCTAGAAATTTGAGATGTATGGAAGTGCACTAATCCTCTGTTTTTTTTTAGTAAAGCATGGGATATAGATCCTTTAGCTTTTGGAGAGGTTGCGGAAGCTTCAAAAGCTTGATTTTTGCAACAGCAAAAGGGCGTCGTGTTGTCGGTGAGTGAAAAAATGTTTTACAGCTTTAAAAAGGTTTGAAAGTGATTTTGAGAGTTTAGATTGAGCTTGAAATGCTTGTCTAAGCTCGGAAGTAAGTATTAGATGAACTTTCTCTCAATTTCGGTTTGGCAAACGCTGATTTTCTCATGCCTATGTTTATGATTTGATACCTACTGTTTTATGATATGTAACACCCCAAAAACCGGTCTAGTCAAAATTAGGTTTTAGTGATCGAAAAATCTATATCGGAAGGTCCAAATTTTTCTTTAACTTTAAAATTGTGTAAATTATATCGTATTGTATTCTAATTGAATCAAATTAAAGACTTTGAACCTAGTTGAATTCTTTAAAAATAATTAAGTGGCTAAATTGTGGAAATTTAAAGTTTGGGGAAAATTATGAAGTTTGGAAAGTTAAGGGACTACCCTTGTAATTATAACATTTAGAGGGTGAGTCACCTCCTTGCTTAGGACAAGTTCACGTGAAATCCCATGAAATATGTAAGAAGATTAGACTTGGGTGGTGGCTAATTATTAGCTTGAAGGAAGGAAGGAAAAGATAGGATTGAAAAATAATAAAATAAGCTTACCCTTTGGGGAGGGTAAGCCCATCGGTTAAAGGGTTAAACAACTATAGTGTTTAAGACACTTTTCCTTTGGGTTTGTTTCCACCGAGACACTATCACTCAATCTTTCTCCTTTTCCCAAGGCCAAACAAGCACCACCATTTTCATCTTCAACCTCTAGCTCAAGCAAGAACCTCTCTTGTTTGTGCAAGCTTTCCTCAATTTCTCTACTCATTTGAATAGCCATTGATTTGGTAAGTAAAAGTCTCAAAAGGATTCGTTGATCTCATGGATAGTTATTGAGTAATTTCAAGTTGAAGCTATTGAATACTTAAATTGAGCCCATATCCTTTAAGGCTTCAATCCATGGAAATCTAGTAGCTAAAAGCTTTTCCGAGTTTAAATAATTGATGTTGATATTGCTATATGGAATATAACACTTCCCTATTGTTTTACCTAGCTCAGGAATTGGAAAATGATGGTCTACCATGTCCTTCAAAAGCTAGGAACAAGGGGATTGTTATCCGAGAGCCTTGCGAGCTTCAAAAACTAAGGTGAGTGTAGTCGGAGTCTTGGGAGTAGGCTAGCTACCTTTCCAGAACATTTGAATATTGATTGTTGCATTGCTAACCTTGTGTATTAAGGATATTGCATAAAAAACATTGTTGATGGTTATATTGGTAAGTACTTCATCGATTCATTGTTCGTAGCATCATAGTTATTGTCATCGAAATCATTGAAGCATTGACATGTAGAATCATTGAGCATTGAATATTGCTAATGAAATATTGAAATTGAAATGTTACCATTGAATATTGTATTGAACTATTGTTATTGCTCATTGGCTTTAAGACATGACTATCGAACTATTGTTATTGATCTATTGTTAAGAAAATAATGCTATCAATTCATTGTACCGAATCATTGCTATTGAAATTATTGTTACCGAACTATTATTATTGAACCTTGGATTCGAGTAGGATTGGATACAATTGGCATGCCATAGAATTCATGAGCTCATTGGTACGAGTGGACTACGGTCCTTAGGTTATGACCTTTATTGTGGTGCGGCGGAGGTATGATGTGTTTAGGTCATATTGGTGCGGTGGAGGGACTAGACCACTATTGTTTTTGGTACGGCATAGGAATTCGCGAATCCATACACCTTACGTCGATCCAAGGAAACCTATTAAAATGCAATATGAATAGCTATTAAATATCGGTATTGCATCGATTATTGCAGTGCATTGGTCATTGATATTGAGTAAACTTGCCATTGAAATATATGTTCATGATCCTAATGTCATTGGTAATATAAAAGCGTGTTAGAATATATACCTTGGTTAATTCATTGTTTATGGCTACCTTACTAGGCAAAGTATGCCTAATGCATTCATCTTTCATGCATTTTAGGTTTAAACGTTTTGAGATCGAGATTGGGGTTGGAGAAGGTTTTGGCAAGTCACCTCGTTGTTAAAGTAAAGTATATCACCTCTATAGACTCCTAGTATGGTGGCATAAGTGTTGCACAAGTCCCTTTGATATGTATGTAATATGGTTGACTTGTGTAGGTTGATAGGCTTAAGATTGACCTTTTAAAAGTGGTTAAAATGACCAAATATACATAGTAGGCCTAAAAGAGGGAAAACTAGTAAATGGATTCATTTAGCTTTGAAACTTTGCATGCTCTTAGAATTGGACTAAATAAACTTCATGATAAAATTTCATTAAATTTGGACATGGTTTGGATGGGTAAAATGTTAATAAACCATATAAAAATATACATTACAAACTCTGTCGTACTGATATGGGTGATGGCGTATCGGTACAGGCTTGCATATTTAGAATTGACATAAAGGGCATACCGATACCGTTCGAGCTTGTAACCCCCTCGACCCATCCTAGTCGCAAGACCGAACCGAGCAAGCTAATTAGGTTTACCGAATTAAACCGAAAAGATGAAACTTAAAAAATGACCATTTTTTTTCTTTTTATCTTCTCTAGATGCATTAATACTTTCCTACATGTACATATTGTTCGCAGGTGAGAAACTCATCACAATCGGGCATCGTAACAATATCTAATTGGGCACAAACACAATTTAGGGACTAAATTGCAATTTCAACAATTTACAAGGACTATTCCAACTTTTAAGTTACCAACCTTTAATTAAGTATATTTCATGCTTAAGTGTCAAAAATCAGCTTAATACGATCATCCATGCTCATTCAATTGATAAAACAAGATCCAATGACTAAAACGAAAGAAATTGGAATTGCATTTCCATGACATTAACAGAATTAACTGATCACCATATCGATACGCTAAGGCACGTATCGATACGATATTGCAGGCTTGTTTCAATACGTCGTGTACTGTACCAGTACGCTACTTTGAATGTCAAAATTTCCATTTAATTGATAGGTTTCGTACCGATACGGTCAGCTTGCGTTTCGATACGCGGGCTCGTTTCAAAAATTGAAATTCCAGTGGCAACAACCCGTATCGGAACACCCACACTCATACCGAAACACCCTACCCAAAATTGAAATTCCAGTGGCAACAGCCCTATCCATACCGATACGGTCCCCCGCGTATCGGTACGTCTGGGCCTGTAATGTCAAATTTAGCTGGTTTTTCATTCAATTCTAGATGCATTTGGGTCAAAGCAACTTGCTTACATGCATATAATTATCCGAGAGCACAAAAACTATCATTTAAGCCAAGGTTAATCATCCAAATCAAATTCATGCTTCCAAAGAATCACTCTAAATGCATGCTTCCTAAGCCACTTTGCAAAACATACCAAAATGCACAAAAAGACCATTCTCAGCATAAGCAATATACCAACACAACCGACACAGCATATTAAACTTGTTCAAACCAACACCGCATGGAAAACAACAAGGAAATTCTAGATGCATAACTAAGCAACCATTCATCCTTAACCATAAGCAAGGATTTTCATTAAGTTAAGCAACCACAAATCAACCTCATAATCCAGCATAGAAACATATTTAAAATCCATAGGAAAACAGAATTACAACTCCCTAAAAAACTGTGGCGAACACATTGCCTTATTAATCGGAAACATAAACCGAGTTCATACTCAAAAGTAGCTTATCTCTTGGATCCCTTCAAACCTTGCCTTTCCTGCCCTGCACTTTAATGCTCTGCATCACTAGGAAAAAGAGAGCGTAAGCACACTAGCTTAGTGAGGATGCTCATAAAACAATGACGCATTAAGCCATTTGAAAATCTTAGGCTTGCTTTCCAAAAACATGCTTACAACCCAATCATTTTCCATGATTGCAACTGAATCAAAACATAGTAACCTTATGTAACATCATACTCATTCCATGCTTAAATCTCAAAGCATTATAAATAAACCATGCTTAAATCACAATGCATTATGAAAATAGGTTCAACATATGAACTTTCACATATATTGGCATTTATAGTGACCCGGATAGACTACCTCTATCCTATACATATCGGATACACGGATCTCTCATTCCATGCCTAGTTTAACCGCATGATATCTCAAACCTTGCCAGTTAAACAGCAAGATTTGACACCCTCTCCTAGTTAAACCGTGAGATTTCACCCTTGCCTAGTTAAACCGCAAGTGTACCGACCTTACCTAGTTAATCCGCAAGATCACCATCAATTTGGGTTGCCTAGATAAAACACATACCCTAAATGAGGTCCCCAATAGTCCGAGTGGCCTTGTTAAACTGCCATACCTTAAGGACCCATGGCCACGATCTATTTTGTTCATATTTTTGATAGTGCACTTTTAATCCTATGGCATGTCAACTATATCCGATTGTTTTCTCACCATGTCACATAGCCAATATACCATTTACAAACCATTTACTTGCTGCTTTACAATGCATTAAACAAAACATCTCATATGCAAATCTCATTGCTAATGCAATAACACCATTCCCAACCAGAATGAAAACCAATGCTCAATAGCATTTAATATACTTTCAATCCCCTACATATGTACTCAAAATCATGCATTACCAGTAAGTAAAGCCTACCATGTTTATTACCAAAACATGAAAACAACATGCTTATATCCAAACTGATATTCAAGGTCAAAATAAGGGAAACTTACTTCCGAGCTTAGGTAAGTGTCTCACGCTTACCCTAAACTCCCAACAACCTTTACAAACCTTTGTAAAACATTTAAAACCAGTTTCCACTCACCGATACGCTTCGTCTTTCTTGCCAACACGATACAAGCTCCCGGCAAACCACAAAACAACGTCAAGCTTCGTCACTTGATTATACCATGTTTTAAACACATAAAACCAGAGGATAAATGCATAATTATGCATTCTAGCTACTACCTCAAAGCAAAACCCCGTAACTCTCAGGTTGCCCACTAAGAAACCATCAGAAACTTAACCCAGCCATAAAACAACAATTCAATCCATCAATCATCATCAATTAACATCCAAAAATCCTTTCCAAACATCCTTTAACTTCAGCAAAGATTAAACTCGATTATCTCCACGAGAACTCAAATCTAACAACCTAAACAATTAGAGATCCAAGAGTTTCGGGATTCTATTGACAAAAACAACTTATCAACATCAAAATACATCCAAAATATGTATTAAAGCAATCACAAATACTGGAAATCAAATCCACTTTGAAAATTACATTGTTTCATCAATATTTCCAAATTAACTCAATCAAACATTAAAATCAGATTACAATTCATAAATCAAGGATCAAATACTTGGGAATTTCAGTAAAGAACTGTAATACACCAAAATTTGCTATGTTGATTAAGGGTCATTTAGTACTAAGATAAGGGCTTAAAAGCTTACTTAGTGACTAAAATGACAAAAATGCAAAAGTTGGGATTTTCTCAATTATGGACTGTAGAAAATGATTTCTGAGGTTTTAAGGTGTCCTGTGATAGAGAACGACTAAATTAGGATACTCACAAAATTTGGTTAAAACCCAAGGAAAATTTGAATGGGAATTCAAGGTTACAGCTTAGTGACGAAAATGATAAGTTTTTAAAACTTGGGTGGTACAAGTTTAAATATTAAAAGTTAAAGGACCAAAGTTGTAATTTCCCAAAAGTTAGGTGTTTTATTTCATAAATAGATAGAGCACCCATTGGTGTGGATCGAACGAGGAATTACTCGATTGATCTGATATTTCGATTATTGGGAAATCGCATTTAAAGTTGAAGTGGAATTTGGATACCTGGATCGAACTAAAAAATTATGAAATTTTACCATATGATAGAGAAAGGTTATAAAAGTCATTTCCAAGTGTTGGAATATTTTAGTTCTATTCAAGCTAAAATTTCGGAGATGATTCTATAGACTTCGGAAGAGTTATAACGTATTATTTTATGAATATTTGGAGAATTTATCAGTAATTATTTTATATTGTACATAGATTAAACAGATCATGGAGAAAAATCTGATGTAGATCCTGGGAATAAAAATGCAATATAAGATATCGAATTTCGATTGAACTGAGAAGTTAAGCGTGCTCAAGGCATATGATGGGTGACCTATTGGGAGGGTCTTATGTCAGTAATTGAGACTGATAAAAAGGAAGCAGTTTGAGTTGAAATTATTCATATAGATATCAAATAAAGTATTTTTAAGAGAATTTATCCGATAAAGATTTTGGGTAAATTGTTAGTTTATTAGACCAAGTCAAAATTTCAAGATTTTGATTTTTACAAAATTAAGGAATATTTTGTATGTCAAAAGTATTTATTTATGGAAATTAGAATTATGAGAATTTCATATTTTACCTGATAGCTTGGAAAATGAAAATTTGTAGTAAGTGATTATCGGGTAATCGGATCGAATTGGAATTTTAAATGCAGTTCTATAAGACATGGAAAATTCATAAAATATTATTTTTATGAATATTTTAATGTTTCAAGTTAAAATCTAACTAGACTTGGTTTCAATTTTACAAGATGGCAATTTTGAAAATAAGATATAGTTGGAGGATTATTTGGACCTAAAGAATTAAATGAATTTAATATTCATTTTTAATACATGTGGCATATTAAGATAAAAGATGAACAAAAACTTTCTAAGGCAAATTGAAGGCTTCAAAGTTAGAATCAATGTATGTTGCTTTGAGAAAAATGATCTATGCTTCATACTCTTTCTTTTGATAGTAATTTTGCATGGCAATTTGTTTATGATATTGATGAGAGAGAAATTAGGGTTTCATGTTCTATGATGAGATTGAAGTATGATTTACGTAAATTAAGTGTTGTGAAGTTGAAATCAAGCTTAGATTTAGATTATTTTCATGTTTGAAGACATAAACCCTAACCCTAAAATTTGGGGTTTTATTTAGGGTTTTGAAATTGATGATTAAAATGAAAGATTGATGATATTAGAAGCTTGATTTTTATGCTAGAATGAAAAATCCCCAACTAGTCCTTTAAGTGACTATTTTGGCATGCTTGGTAAATTAGGGAAAATATTGTGAAAATTATCCTAGTGATGGATTTGAAGAGATTATGAATTTAGAAGCTTGATTATGGCATTGGACTAAAATAAAGTCCATGAAAAGTTTAGACACTTAAATTTGGCAAGTAGGAATAAATTGGAGATTTAAATGTTAATTCTTGGAAATGAAGAATACATGTTAGAAAATTTATTTAAGCATGTTAGAATGTTGTTTGGATGAAAAATGATCCTAGAGAAGCCAAGTGACCAATTCGGCCACATGGAAGAATAATAGGAAAATTTTATGAAAATTATGATTTTGAGATCTTATGAATCAAATATGTTGTATGATGTTAGAATGCTAAACCAATGTTGAATCGAATTAGTGACCATTTTAACAGCTTGTCAAAATCAAGAGACCAAATAGAAAAATTAATTCTTGGATGGGGATTAAATCTAGTTTTTTAGATAAAATAATAGAATTAAGGCAGTAATGTTGATTTGAGGACTAAATTGCAAAGTTAAGAAATTTGAATCCTTACCTTTGCATTTTAGTGACTATTTTGGCAAAGAAAGAAAATTAGAGAGAATTATTTTGAATAACTATTTGATGAAGAAGATGATGAATTGGTGGTTTGAAGTAAGTAATGGGACTAAATTGACAACTAGAAAAATAAAAAGAAGTTAGTATAAATTAGAAGTTAATTATGGAAAATTTTATGTTAAATGATTAGATAGCTTGATCGAATTGTTGTTAGAAATGAATCTAACAAATGTTTGTTTATATATATGTGGTTAATGAAATCAAATCCGAATCAAAGAAGATTCGAGGTACTATGAAGGAAAGGATCGAGTAGAATTTAGTGAGGCATGCTAATAAATGGCCAAGGTGAGTGCATTTTTACTTATTTATTATATATATGATATGAATGAGTACATTTTTATTTATTTTATATATATAACATGAGAAAGACTTGCGAGAAGTCGATCTTAATATTAATGAAAATGTAAGTGGATCAAAGTTATGTAAATGGTATGAAATATTAAATGGCATATGTGATACACAGATATGGCATAATGATTTATCTAAGATAAATCGGATTTTAGATATTTGAGTATGAACAGCCCATTATCGAATAATGCATGATATTACTCAAGGATTGGATATTGAATAACGAATTATTACACTATTATTCCCAAGTACTAGTGTGAGAGTCTTTGGTATAATTGGATATCCAAAAAGAGTTCTAGCAGTTGCGTCATAGCACTACGGTGCGAGATAGACTCTTCGAGGTCGAGATAGACTCTTTAGGGTCATGATAGACTCTACAGAGTCGAGTTAGACTCTACGGAGTCAATTCAAACACTACGGTGTTACATAACAAAAAAAGTGCGAGTATGAGGAGCAAAGGGGCATCCTTGAGTACATACTCACCATCAAACGCTACGACATTATAGACACTACGGTGTCGAGATGACTCGTATACCATAGGTTCACCTGAGAATCTTTGGTATAGTTGGATATCCATAGAGTTCTAGCAGCTGCGTCATAAGCACTACGTGCTGAGATAATGTAGGCACTATAGTGCTGAGATAATGTAGGCACTGCGGTGCTAAGATAATGTAGGCACTTCGGTGCTGAGATAGACACTAAGGTGTTGAATGAGGAGCAAAAGGCGTCGTTGACACTATGGTGTCGTGATGACTCGCGTACCATGACATCACATGATTTTGTACTTTGGGCTATGATAAAGGAAATGATATACAATGATTGCATGAATGGAAGTGTGACTATGATAAAGGATATGATATACAAATGATTGCATGATGAAAGTGTGACTAGGATACAAAATATGATAAAGGAAATGATTGCACGATGAAAGTATGATCATGACACAGAATATGATATGCAAATGATTATGTGCAGAAAGTATGAGTACTTGATGATCATGAACCATTGATATCGTGAATTTGTGACAAAATTGATAGATAATATGAATCACATTGAAAGCATTTTTTATGTTAAAGAAATTTTAATGCATTTGAATATCTGATGAACCTAGAACAATGATGACATGATTCTGAAGATAGTCATGATATATAATTATTCTTGCATTACAGATGGCATGATTTTATACTTTGGCTATAATACTTGAAGTGCATTTATGCAAGTATTTAAGCTAAAAAGCTTAATGTTCACAAGACTGGTAAGACGGATCAAATTCCTATGATTTGAATATTATATTGATTAAATGAATTATACAAGCAAAATAGTTCTATACATGATAAACTGTTCTCAACTGCGATTGGAAATTGCTTGCCATTTTGCAGAACTGAATTAATTATAATCATTGTTTTACATTGTTATGATTATGCCTCACTATGTTATACTTAATGTGTGTTTCGTATCACACGTAGGTACTTCGGACTAGATAGAAAAGGAGGAGCTGCACATTGTTGGATCAAGTTAACCTATATTATCAGTAAGTATCATCACATCCTAGTCTAGTGGGGTATGTATAGAATTTGAATAAGTAGCTATTTTGCATGTCTAAATTTTTGTACGCTACTTATAAGTTAATGTGAATATATGATTTAGAAATATGACTAAGTTTGAGAAATTAAGAATATTAGAAAAAGATGCTTCAAATGATTTTAAACTTAGTTGATTGATTATCGCATAGTGATTTTAAAATGAAGAAATGGGTCTAGACAGTACACATAGTTTTCACCCTAAATTATATTTTCATTTTAATAGCTGCTTAAAGTATTTTATAAACAAATTCAGGGTCGAAACTAGGTGACTCTAGATAGATTTGTAATTTAATGAAAACCGTGAAAGAGTTGTATAATCAAATTAGTTTTGCATAAAAAAATTACAAGTCTGAAAATCAGTTTAAAATTAGTTAGTAAGATCTTTAATGTGTATTCAAATATCGAATATACGTTAAGGGTGTTACAAGAACCATACAATAGAGGAGATCACGGACCTTACCCCTATTGTGAGATTTCTCCCTCAATTGATTTGATAAAAGCTAAGAAAGCACAAGATTTAGATGAGATTTTGTAAAAACAATGTTAATAAATCAAACACAAATCATAAATAATAGCTAAAAGACTTTTCACCTCTGAATTTTGATGAAAACTTGAGTGTTTGGCTGAGGAGAGAATGGAGAGAAAAAGTTGAGAGAAAGTGAATTTTCTTTTAAGAGCTTAACTAATTTTTAACTAAAATCCCTTTTTATTAACTTTAAAACATATATTAAAATTTCTTTAATTAAGAGAGAAATCAGAACAAACTTGGTAAAATAGCTCCTTAAAGTTTCTAATAATTTGACCTTTTTCATTTTAGTCACGTTAAAAAGTAGTTTTCAAAACTTGCATTTTGGTCACCAGCCAAAATGTCTGATTTCCGAATCTTATTTTCAAAAAACGATTTCACCATTATCCTTAATATAATTAATAATGATTTTAGAATATTTTTCCTCAATTTTATCACCTTCAAAAATATTTAAACCAATTAAATCCTGAAATCAACCTGAAACTCTAATACCGGTCCACCGGACCTTTGAACCAACCTTTAAAACATCTAAGCCCAAAACCAAGGTGTTATAGAGTTGTATCGGTATGGGATTTTGAATCTGGAAAATCATTGTATCTCAGTACCGAAATGGAACTGATACGCCTTATCAAAACCCAATAATATTAAATAATTATCAAGTGCGTGCCGATACCCAGTATCGGTACGTGCACAGTGTAGTTAACCATTTTAATGATCTTGGCCAAGGCATATCGATACGGTTGTAGCCGTATCGGTACTGCCTTTTGAATCTGTGAATCCTTAAGTTTTACTAAGCATAGCGTATCGATACGGTTCAGCCCGTATCGGTACGACTACCCTTATTTGTAACTAAATTACCGAACCGCATAGAGGTGTATCGATACGACCCCATGAAGTACGATACTCGTAGTGTTAAAAGTGTTATAAGATTAAAAATAAAATTTGATATTGTGCAGATTGGTCACTAAAACATAAGAGCTTAGATTGAGTTGGTTAATGAGCTCTGATTGACATGAAAAATTGCATAAATATTGTTTATAGTTTGAATTGCATTGTAGTATGTTTAATTCTAGTATTGGATCCTTAATTTATCCAAAATTTCAATTTAGTCCCTAAAACTTACAAAAGTTTAAAATTAATCCAAATTTGTATAAGATTGTATCGTATCAATTTACCAGTAATAATGTATTAATCATTGTATCGTTTCAAACAATGACTTGCCATTTTTTCAATAAAATATTGTATATAACCTCATTTAGTCTCCAGTAACACTTTTCAACCCGAATTCCTACCAGATCGGGAAGGGGTACCAAAGTCTACCATCTCTGATCGAGATCCTCGTTTTGCATCTCGATTCTGAAGAACCTTGCAAGATGCTTTGGGTACAAAAGTTAATCTTAGTACAGCTTTCCACCCTCAATCTGATGGTCAGTCAAAAAGGGTAATCAGATTCTAGAAGACATGTTGCGAGCAGGCATTATTGATTTTGGGGGATCTTGGGAAAAATCCCTACCTCTTATCGAGTTTGCCTACAAAAGTTATCAAGCTTCCATGAAAATGGCCCCCTATGAGGCCTTGTATGGCATACGATGTAGAACTCCTTTATGTTGGTCTAAACTTAGTAAAGGTAAGATTTTGGGCCCCGACTTGCTTCGGGAAACTAAAGAACAAGTCGCCATCATCTATGATCGTTTGAAGGCCCCCTTCGATCGTCAAAAGTCCTATGGTGATCTTAAAAGAAGGGATATACGGTATAAAGTTAGAGAGAAAGCCTTCATTAAAGTTTTTCCCTAGAAAAAGATTCTAAAATTTGGTAAAAAAGAGGAAGTTGAGACCCCAATTCATTGGTCCCTTTGAAATTATCTAGAGAGTTGGCCTAGTGGCATATCGTCTAGCATTACCCTCAGAGTTGAGAAAAATCCATGATGCATTCCATGTTTCAATACTTCAAAAATATATTTTTGACCCTTCACATATTATCGAGCCAGAATCTGTGCAAATCCAACCAGATTTGACCTACGAGGAAGAACCAGTTCAAATTCTTGCAAGAGAAATCAAAAGACTCTGCAACAAATTTGTATCGTTGGTTAAAGTTCTCTATAGAAGCCAAACTGTTGAAGAGGCTACCTAGGAACTGGAGGAAACAATGAAACAGTAATACCCTCATCTCTCCAGTTCAGGTAAAATTTGAGGATGAATTTTCTTAATGGGGAGAGTTGTAACACCCCAAAAATCGGTCTAGTCGGAGTTAGGTTTCGGTGATCAGAAAGTCTATATCAAAAGATCCAAATTTTTCTTTAACTTTAAAATTGTGTAGTTAATTATACCTCATTGGACTCTAATTGAGTCAAATTAAAGACTTTGAACCTAATTGAGTTCTTTAAAAACAACTTAGTGGCTAAATTATGGAAACTGAAAGTTTAGGGGCAAAAATGTGAAGTTTGGAAAATTGAGGGACTACCCTCATAATTATACCATTTAGAGGGTAAGTCACCTCTTTGCTTAGGACAAGTTCACATGAAATCCCATGAAATATGTAAGAAGATTAGACTTGGGTGGTGGCTAATTATTAGTTTGAAGGAAGGAAGGAAAAATAGGAATGATAAAATAATAAAATAAGCTTAACCTTTGGGGAGGGTAAGCCCATCGGTTAATAGGGTGAAACAACCATAGTCTTTAAGACACTTTTCCTTTGGGTTTGTTTCCACCGAGACACTATCTCTCAATCTTCCTCTTTTTCCCAAGGCCAAACAAGCACCACCATTTTCATCTTCAACCTCTAGTTCAAGCAAGCACCTCTCTTGTTTGTACAAGCTTTACATGATTTCTCTACTCCTTTGAATAGCCATTGATTTAGTAAGTACAATCCCCCAAACGATTCGTTGGTCCCATGGATAGTTGTTGAGTAATTTCAAGTTAAAGCTATTGAACACTTAAATTGAGCCTATATCCTTTAAGGCTTCAATCCATGGAAATCTAGTAGCTGAAAGCTATTCCAAGTTTAAATAATTGATGTTGATATTGCTATATGGAATCTAACATTTCCCTATTTTTTTACCTAGCTCGGGAATTGGAGAAGGAAGACCCACCATCACTTTCAAAAGCTAGGAACAAGAAGATTGTTATCCGAGAGCCTTGAGAGCTTCAAAAACTAAGGTGAGTGTAATCGGAGTCTCGGGAGTAGGCTAGGTGCCTTTCCCTAACCTTTAAATATTGATTATTGCATTACTAACTGATATTGCATAAAAAGATGGCTATATTGGTAACCATTGGTAAGTACTTCATCGATTCATTATCCGTAGCATCATTGTTATTGTCACCAAAATCATTGAAGCATTGACATGTAGAATCATTGAGCATTGAATATTGCTAATGAAATATTGAAATGTTACCATTGAATATTGTATTGAACTATTGCTATTGCTCATTGGCTTTAAGACATGACTATTGAACTATTGCTATTGATCCATTGTTATGGAGATAATGATATCGATTCATTATACCAAATCATTGCTATTAAAATTATTGTTACCGGATTATTGTTATTGAACCTTAGATTCGAGTAGGATTGGATACAATTGGCATACCATAGAATCCATAATCTCATTGGTACGGGTGGACTACGGTCATTAGGCTACGGCCTTTATTATGGTGAGGCGGAGGTATGATGTGTTTAGGTCATATTGGTGCGGCGGAGGGACTAGACCACTATTGTTTTTGGTGTGGCGTAGGAATTCGCATATCCATACACCTTACATCAATCCAAGGAAACACATTAAAATATAATATGAATTGCTATTGAATATCGTTATTGCATCGATTAGTGTAGTGCGTTGGTCATTGATATTGAGTAAACTTGCCATTGAAATATATTTTCGTGATCCTAATGTCATTGATAATATAAAAGCGTGTTAGAATGTATACCTTTGTTAATTCATTGTTTATGGCTTCCTCACTAGGCAAAGTATGCCTAATGCATTAACCTTTCATGCATTTTAGGTTAAGAAGGTTTTGAGATCGAGATCGGGGTTGGAGAAGGTTTTGGCAAGTCACCTCGTTGTTAAAGTAAAGTATATAACCTCTATAGACTCCTAGTATGGTGGCATAAGTGTTGCACAATTCATTTCTACCCCTTTTGATATATATGTAATATGGTTGACTTGTGTAGGTTTATAGGCTTATGATTGACCTTTTAAAAGTGGTTAAAATGACCAAATATGCATAATAGGCCTAAAAGAGGGAAAACATAGTAAATGGATTCATTTAGCTTTGAAACTTTGCATGCTCGTAGAATTGGACTAAATAAACTTGCTGGTAAAATTTCATTAAATTTGGACATGGTTTGGATGGGTAAAATACTATTAAACCAGATAAAATACATATTACATACCTTGCCGTACCGATACGGGTGATGGCATATCTGTACGGGATTGCATATTTGGAATTGAATTAAAGGGCGTACCAATACAGTTTGATCTGTATCAGTACGGGATTTTGAATCTGAAAAATTATTATAGCTCGATACCGATATGGTACCGATACACCTTATCGAAGCCCAATAATATTAAATAATTATCAGGTGCGTACCGATACCCAGTATCAGCACGGGCACAATGTAGTTAACCATTTTAACAGTCTTGGCCAAGGTGTATCGATATGGTTGTAGTCGTATCGGTACGGCCTTTTGAATCTATAAATCCTTAAGTTTTACTAAGAGTAGCGTATCGATACATTAGAGCCGTTATCGGTACGACTACCCTTAATTTGCAATTGAATTACCGAATTGCATAGAGGCGTATCGATATGAGCCCATGGTGTATCGATACTTGTAGTGTTAAAATTTTGTAAGATTAAAAATAAAATTTGATATTATGCAGAATTGTCACTAAAACTTAAGAGCTTAGATTAAGTTGGTTAATGAGGACTGATTGACATGAAAATTTGCAGAAACACTATTTATATTTGGAATTGCATTTTAGTATGTTCAATTTCAGTATTGGACTCTTAATTTATCCAAAATTTTAGTCTAGTCCCTAAAACTTGTAAAAGTTTAAAATTAGTCCAAATTTGAATAAGAGTGTGTCGTATCAATTTTCCAGTAATAATGTATTAATCATTGTATCATTTCGAACATTGACTTGCCGTTTATCCACTAAAATACTATATCGAACCTCGTTTAGTCTCTAATAACACTTTTCGACCTGGATTCCTACTAGACCGGGAAAGACGTCTTACGGTATATTTTGGAAATGGAATTTGATGCAAATAATCTTATACTGTTGATATTTGAGAATGGAAAAAGGTTTGTCAAACGGTTTTTGAGATTATGTAAATACATGTTTTGTTACATTGAATTTGGTTTGAATGAAGCATATGAAAAACAATGAGGTATCTTGATTAAAATGGAATATATTGTCTAAGTGACAATGGCTAAATGTTAAGATATAGTTGGCATGCCATAGGATTTAAAGTGCACTATAATAAGTGGCCTCATGTCTGTCAAGGGGTTAATTTTCCGTTTTCTCCACCATGGGAACTGCAGCTGTCAAAGGGTTAATTGTGTCGTATTCTCCCACTGGAGGATTGAGTATCACAATGGTTGAGAGGTTAAATGTGTCGTTTGCTCCCATTGTAGATAGTATACATCATAACCGTCGAGGGGTTAAATGTGTCGTTTGTTCTGGTTAGATGTATGTTAAGTGGTCAAAGGTACCACTTAGGAAATTCGTGTATCCGATGTGTTTTTGGTAAAGAAATATTCTGCTTTGGGGTTACTTGAAAGCCAATATATGTGAATTAATGTATCATGATGAACTTTGTTTTGTATAATGGAATTTATATATGCTTTGCTCTTTAAGCTTTGCTATTGGATGAATAAGCATGTGAAGGCTTAAAATTGAGGTTTTGCATATGGGATTATGCATGGAATCCATGATACATGTTTTGCATATGGTTTAATATGCATGCTTATAAAGGTAAAAAGGGCATGAGATGTTTAAGCATGATGTACAAAGAGTGTTTTGACTAAAGTGATTTTAAATGCATTAATGAGTGTGTTTTTTAGAGCGACCCTCACTAGGCATTATATGCTTACGCTCCCTTTTCCCATCAATGCATGAAAGTAAGCTTTTGGGGTAGCAAGCAAGTGAGGAGGAATCCCAGATTTGAAACATTTCAAGTATGGTTTTGATAAATGAACTTGTAGTAGATAAAGGGCAATGTGACCAAGATGTAATTAGGAGGGTTGATTTTGCTACTCCCTATTTGGACATGTTTCATTTGATGCTTTGGACTTGTATGATGCTTTATAACTTGTTTTGAAGGGTTGGGAATTGTTTTGCATGCTCGAGTGGAGATCATGCCTATAGGACCTTTGTTTAGTTTTGATATGTTGTGATTGGTTCTCGACCATGCTTACATGTTTTTAGAATTGTTTCTTGGAATGTTATATGATGGTTAGATATTTTTTGAAGCATGTTAGATTAAGCCAAAGTGTCATATGTTCGACCAAGAGGTCATTACAGGCCTATCTATACAAGTACGTGTCTTCAGGGATCGGTATGCGGGGACATGTATCGGCTCAATCTGGGCAAAATTGACTAGGAATACCAATATGCCTGGTAACCGTATCGGTACGCATAGCTGAAATTTGGCTTGGTGTCTGTAATATCGCACTTTTTGACTAGTGACCAAAATGTAAATTTTAAAAGTTTTGTGGCTAAAGTATAAACTTTGGAAAAGTTTAGGGACAAAAGTGTAATTTTCAAAAGTTGTGTATTTTAACCACGTAAATAAATAGTTCACCTCCAAGAATGATGTTTTCGTGTTACTCGGATTTTTCGTATGGAGTTTGTATTAATGGCTATAAAGCGATAAAGTTTAAAAAAATATTCGGATAATCGGATCGAATCGAATATTCAGGAGATTTTGAAGGATGATAAGGCAAGGTTAATTATGTTATTTTACATGTCTAATATATTTTCTTTGTGTTGGAAGAATATGAACCCTTGTATTTAAGTTCATTTTCCATGTTAAATATGAGCCGTTTGATGAAAAATGGCAAGATCGTAATTTTGGAAAAAAATCACAATGGTAAATTTGGAAAACTATTAACTCAAGATTAAATCTAGGCCATTGGATGAAGGATGATGACATGTGGTACATTATGGATTCATTGGATTTAAGGGCAAAATGGTTATTTCACTATTTGGAGGAATTTTGATAATTATCAGAATAATAGATCGAGTTAGGAAAATTCAGTCTAAGTCCTTAAGAAAGGAAGTTTTTATGAGATAATAGTATTTATTTTCCAAATGTGGAAATATAGAATTTTCAAAATAAATTTGATAGCTCGGTTAAGGTAAAATTTTAGTAGAAGTATTTAGTGAATATTGGGAAATCGAATTAAATTGAAATTTCAGAGAATGTTCCATAAGCCATGGAAAATCATAAAATGATATTTATGGAATAGTGGCCGGTTTAGAAGGAACTAATTTAGTTAGATTATAATGGAATGGCAATTTTGAAACAAACTAGTAAATAAAGACTAGTTGGAGGGCAAATTGGTCATTTGGCAAGGATGGAAATTTTGAAATATTTTTGAAATGTTGAGGACGTTTTTGAAGATGCAATATGCATGGATTTAATCTTGGAACTTGATTTTGGATGAGATTAAACTAGCCATTGGATTTCAAGGCTAAATTGGTAATTTCACTGTTTAAATGAATTTAAAATTCATTTAATAGTTACAAGTGTAAAATAATAGAAAAATATGAACAAATATTCATCTTTTTCCAGCCATGTACCATGGGAGCTAGAGGAAAGAAGAAAAAAATTTCCAAGCTCGATTTAAGCCCCAAATCTCAGTTTTTAGGTAATCTTTCGAACTACAAAGTTGTTCTACTCTTCGAGCTCTATCTTTTGATGTAAATAATTTATAGAATACTTTCTTGGTTGATGAGATTTGATATGTGGAATAAATTAGGGTTTATGAACAAATTGGGGCTTTTATGATTTTATGAATCCATGGTTGATTTTAAGTTAGAATCATGCTTGTATAATGTTAGAATCATGTTATGGAGTTCGGATTTAAACCCTACATATTTTGGTTTGTATAGAGAAGATTAGGGTTTATGGATTCAAGTCCAACTTAAGGTTTGTGATGTTGGATTAATGATCTAGTAAGCTTGATTTGTTGTTTGGAAGCAAAACCCTAAGTTAAATACATAGGGACCATTTCGGCATGCTTCAAAATTAAGGGACCAGATTTGATTTTTATGAATTTGATGTGTATTTATATTATTAATGATGTTAGAGACATGAAAATGAAGTTAGAATGCTAAATCGATGACTAATCACATTAGTGACCATTTTTACAAATTGTCAAACTTGAATGGTCTATTCGGCAAGGAGGATATGTAGAAGGAGTAAATCTGATTTTTAGTTAAAATGATGGAATTAAGGTAGTAATGTTGATTGGATGACTAATTTGCAAAGTTAAGAAGCTTGAATCCTTATATTTGAAATTTTGGTGATCATCTCGACAAATCAAGAGAAATTAGAGAAGTAAAGGTTTAAGCCTATTTTGATGAAGGATGTAAAGAGAACATATGAATGCAATCTTTATTCTAGTCATTTGAAGTAAAGTGATGGGACTAAATTGACAAGTAGAGAAATAAGGAGAATTTGGTGTAAATTAGAAGTTATTTATGGAAAGTTATGTTAGAATTTGAATTATTGTAGTAAGTTTAATAATTCGCCATAAATTCTACGAAAATGGTTAGATGATGAATTTTATACCGTTGTAAAGATTAGTTAGTCTAGCTTCGTTTCCAACAAACGAAAACTGATTTCAAGTTCCGAGTTAAAAGATATGAATTTTTATTCGAATGAAGGTCAGAAAAATTATAGAGCAGTTTTTCACCTGGACAGTCTGTGATGTGAATTCAATGATTTTTCATATTTTTTGTATATTTTATTAATTTATGTGGCTTATACCGTTAGAACCGTTATCGAATCTACTTTCTCCAGTATAAAGTAAATTAAGATCCAGTATGTATTCTGCTCTGTATAAGTAAATCTTTGAAAGTAGCGCAAGCTGTCAGAAAATGGAATTTGAAACATTTTGTTTTTAAATGTTAGTTAGAAAGCTCGGAAGAATTATTGGAAGTTCAAATTGGTCACTTGGGACCATAATGATTTTTAAACAGTACAAGGAAGAAAGGGAAAATATTTGGAAATTTTATATTCGAATGATTATATTGACAGCATGTTCAAGTTAATGTTTAATTTGAATCTAACAAATATTTTTTTTATTCTATTCATGTGATTAATGAAGTCAAGTCCGAATCAAAGAAGGTTCGAGGTTCTATGAAAGAAAATATCAAACTAAGATTTAATGAGGCATTGTGTTAAGTGGCTAAAGTGAGTGCAATTGCATACATATCATAATACATTGATATTTTATACATTATTGGGATGGCTTGCGATGAGCCTACCTTAATGTTTATTGTCATTACATTTATGTCATAGAGCATATGATTGACATAATATAAACATGTCAAGATTTAGATATAAAATACATTGATCATTTGATTACTTACATAGGTAAGTTTGAAATGTTATTTCGGGTATGAACTGCTCAATGTTGATATATATTGATATACATTGCCATGGATGAAATATTTGATGATATAAAGCCCAAGTATGATATAGAGATTCAAAGGTATAGTTGGCTAGCCATAGAGTCATAAACAGCTGTATAAATATTCAAAGCACTACGGTTCAATATTCATATATACTCAAGGAAGGTTAGGTATACGGAAGTACTTCGGTACATATTAAAGCACTTTGCTGCAAAACTCATATATACTCAAGGAAGGTTGGGTATATGTATACTCAAGGAAGGTTGGGTATACGGGGATGACTCATATACTTAGATTCTCTTATTTCAATACTTTGTGTTAAATAAATTGAAAAACAAGATGGTAAGCTTGAAAGCTTGTTGATACAAATGGCAACGATATTGGTAAGAATTAAACTTACTACTTTGATATATGTTAGTACATGTGATGTTACTTATGTTAACATGCATGAAAATGGTAAGTAAGTCAAGCTTGAAAGCTTAACATTAATGGTAAGTATTGATATTGGGTTAAAGGAATTGAACAAGCATAATCATTAGCTTGTATCACGGTATATATATATATATATATTCATGCATTGATGCATAGATGACATACTATGACAAATGAACAAGCATGAAAGTCTTATGACATTAGCATGTAGTAAATCATTACTAATGCAATGTGAAAGTTGATGCATTGGCATATATATCATGTTATATAAACATATCCATGAAGTTGAATAAAGTTTAAATTATTTTTATTAACTTCCTTTATTGCCTCACTAAGTTCGTACTTAGCATGTGTTTGATTGTGCCAACGTAGGTAAATCAAGATGAGAGTGAGAAGAACATTGCATCAATATGGAAAGCTCAACAGGTAATCACAATATAGACATCCTAATTGAGGTTTGATTATTATAGTGGCATGTATACTTTCTAAACCTATTTGAGTCGTGATTGGCCTTTAAAGTTCGTTATGGTTTCATGATAATTGGCATTTCTGGAAAGATTCAATGTTACGAGTAACCACAGGTGATGAGTCGCATACTAAGATAATTGAGAGCATGTATATTTAAGGATATAAAAGTTATGACATTCCTGATTTGTGTTCGTCGAATGGACACGAAAAGGGGTGTTACATTTGTTGGTATCAGAGCTATAGGTTTAGCCAGTTCTGGAGTTAAACGATGTATTGTAAAGGTCAAAAGTGTATACATGCCACTAGGATGTCAGAATTACTTATGATTTTATTGTTTGAATGGATGCAATTGCTTATTTCATTATGATAATAATGTTAAATTTCAATGTGTGAGGGTAAAAGAATTGTGTCATGTGTTTAGGCGAGTGGATCAACAAGCGATTCACGAGACTGATAAGGATAATGATAATATTCTACCCTCAGCTTAGCATGGTGTAGAGGCACCAGAGTAACATGATATGCATGTTCAAGATTAAGAGTTTTTCTTCCGATTGCAAAAGAATTGAGAGTTCTGGCACACTAGATTTTTAAAGAGATATTGATGGAAATCCTATTATTGTTAATCTATGGTTTAATGATATAAAAGTTATGTTGAAGGAACTTTGTATGGATGATCAAAGGAGACTCAAAGAAAAGTATTATCTTATCTGAAAGGATTAGACCCGTATTTGATAAAGTAATGTTACGGTACATACTCAAAAGTCTATTAACTAGAAGTTCTTTCTTTGAGTGTTCCATAACAAAGTTTATCCTAGAGATGCAACGTAATTTCTTGCATCTTAATTAGGGAAATTGGATTATTTACAGGTACGAGTGAAAGTTTAATAAACTGAGCTGATTTGCTTCTAACTGCTTCCTATAGACAGAAAGAGTGCCAGTTATGACAGCTCATAGAGGGCTAGAGGTCAAGTACAATGAAGTACTGACTGGCCTATGTATTTCAAAATTCCATGAAGTAATAAATTATGTCAAATGCAATGCAAAGGGTATAGAATAAGAAAATATCTAAACAGAGGTCACAGCTCATAAAGAGGAATAGTAAATCATTATTTATTTCACCGCTTATAAAAAGTGGTAAGGATTCCCGGCAAAGATATCAAGCCAAATTTATTACATAATTCCGCTAAGAGATCAGGACAAGGAAAATAAAGAACTCTCTGACATTTATAATTAATGTTGCTAATTTAAGAAAACCATAAAACCAATCATGTGAGTGTTGTGATAATTGGCATGCATGAGCATGCAAAGTTTTTATTGGAATTTGTTACCAATGTGAAAATTATTTAACTTATGCTATGGATACTGAGCATCAAGAGTAAGCTGGGAGAGTATTCCTATTGTTTGTGAGATTTAAATGGGTTGCCCAAGAGGAGCTATCAGGATTGACGCTTAATCTAGACGCTAAGTTTAGGATTGGATTTAATTCAATATTGGACCTATATTGATTACACTCTACAGAATGACTCTTACTAGAATTGAGAAAGCTAAAGATCTAGTTGCAAGAGTCATTGGATTGAGGTTTCATATGACCCACTATACCACCTTAGGAAGCTCTGGTGATGTTAGTCAAAAGAAACAGTAGTATTCCTTTAAGATTAAATTACGATTATATTATTACCAGTAAAATAAGATTGATGGTAGCACTAGTATTAGTGCAGTATGAATCTAGCAAGGATTCTACCTTATTCAATAATACGTCTCATAATAGGTTGGGATGTGTGTTGATGTAATAAGGCTAAAGTAGTAGTTGATATATTTAGCCAAAAGTCATTTTTTGGCTTATAAGCATTAAATGCCCAATTACTTTTGGAAGAAAACAGTATATTAATTACACAACTTTAGCTCAAGTCTACATTGACAAACCGGATAAAAGAATTTACAGATGAAAGAAAAGATATACTTGGAAAGAATTCAGTAAGGTGAAAAGGGAAAATTAAAGATTTCAATGTTAAGTTTAAAGGATGTTCATATTATCAAGGGGTAATTTATATCCCTAATGATAATGAGTTAAAAAGAGAACTAAAAGCTGATTGAATCTGATTATTTCAGGATGCAATGAATAAAGTAAGAATGGTTCGAAGCAATCTAGAATTTCTTTAGAATGATGGATATTATCTGCTGATCTTGAAAGAAAATATATTTAATATGAAGTTAAGGATAAAGTATTCCTTAAAAGTTTCACCTTGGAATGAGGTGTTATAGTTTGGACAAAAAGGGAAGCTGAGTCTGAGATTTATTGGACCACATAAGATTGTGAAAAGAGTTGGTCTGGTGGCTTATTAGTTGGTCTTACCTCCGAAAATGGGCAAGATTCATAATATATTTCATGTATCGATGCTCAAGAAGTATCAATTAGATCCTTTACATATCATTACCCCAGAAGGAATAATGATTCAACCGGATTTGATTTATGAGGAAGAATCAGTAAAGATATCGGAACATGGAGTCAAAGAACTAAGAAATAAGATGATCTCGCTTGTTAAAGTTCTTCGGCAAAATTATGAAGTCGAAAAAACGACTTGGGAAAGAAAAAAGATATACCTTTTTGAATCAGGTACGTATAAAAAATTCAAGGATAAATTTTCTTAAGGGGGAGAGAATTGTAATATCCCAATTTTTGGCTAGTGACCAAAATGTAAATTTTGAAAGTTTTATGGCTAAAGTATAAACTTTGGAAAAGTTTAGGGACCAAAGTGTAATTTTCAAAAGTTGTGTATTTTAACCCCGTAAATGAATAGTTCACCTCCAAGAATGATGTTTTCGTGTTACTCAGATTTTTTGTATGGAGTTTGTATTAATGGCTATAAAGCGATAAAGTTCAGAAAAATATTCAGATAATAGGATCGAATCGAATCGAATATTCAAGATATTTTGAAGGATGATAAGGCAAGGTTAAATATGTTATTTTACATGTCTAAGATATTTTCTTTGTGTTGGAAGAATATGAACCCCTAGATTTAAGTTCATTTTCCATGTTAAATATGAGCCGTTGGATGAAAAATGGCAAGATCGTAATTTTGGAAAAAAATCACAAGGGTAAAGTTGGTAAACTATTAACTCAAGATTAAATCTAGGCCATTGGATGAAGGATGATGACATGTGGTACATTATGGATTCATTAAGGGCAAAATGGTTATTTCACTATTTAGAGGAATTTTGATAATTATCAGAATAATAGATCGAGTTAGGAAAATTCAGTCTAAGTCCTTAAGAAAGGAAATTTTTATGAGATAATAGTATTGATTTTTCGAATGTGGAAATATAGAATTTTCAAAATAAATCTGATAGCTCGGTTAAGGTAAAATTTTAGTAGAAGTATTTAGTGAATATTGGGAAATCGGATTGAATTGAAATTTCAGAGAATGATCCATAAGCCATGGAGAATCATAAAATGATATTTATGGAATAATGGCCAATTGAGAAGGAACTAATTTAGTTAGATTATAATGGAATGGCAATTTTGAAACAAACTAGTAAATAAAGACTAGTAGGAGGGCAAATTGGTTATTTGGCAAGGATGGCAATTTTGAAATATTTTTGAAATGTTGAGGACATTTTTGGAAGATTTAATATGCCTGGATTTAATCTTGGCCCTTGATTTTGAATGAGATTAAATTAGCCATTGGATTTAAAGGCTAGATTGGTAATTTCACTATTTAAATGAATTTAAAATTCATTTAATAGTTACAAGCGTAAAATAATAGAAAAAGATGAACAAATGTTCATCTTTTTCCAGCCATGTACCATGGGAGCTAGAGGAAAGAAGAAAAAATTGTCTAAGCTCCATTTAAGCCCTGAATCTCAGTTTTTAGGTAATCTTTTGAACTACAAAGTTGTTCTACTCTTCGAGCTCTATCTTTTGATGTAAATAATTTATAGAATACTTTCTTGGTTGATGAGATTTGATATGTGGAAGAAGTTAGGGTTTATGAACAAATTGGGACTTCTATGATCTTATGAATCCATGGTTGATTTTAAGTTAGAATCATGTTTGTTTAATGTTAGAATCATGTTATTGAGTTGGGATTTAAACCCTACATATTTTGGTTTGTATAGAGAATATTAGGGTTTATGGATTCAAGTCTAACTTAGGGTTTGTGATGTTGGATTAATGATCTAGTAAGCTTGATTTGTTGTTTGGAACAAAACCCTAAGTTAAATACATAGGGACCATTTCAGAAGCTTCAAAATTAAGGGACCAGATCTGATTTTTATGAATTTGATGTGTATTTATATTATTAATGATGTTAGAGAAATGAAAATGAAGTTAGAATGCTAAACCGACGGTTAATCACATTAGTGACCATTTTGACAAATTGTCAAACTTGAATGGTCTATTCGACAAAGCGGATATGTAGAAGGAGTAAATCTGATTTTTAGTTAAAATGATGAAATTAAGGTATTAATGTTGATTGGAGGACTAATTTGCAAAGTTAAGAAGTTTGAATCCTTATATTTGAAATTTTGGTGAAGTAAAGGTTTAAGCCTATTTTGATGAAGGGTGTAAAGAGAACATATGAATGCAAGATTTATTCTAGTCATTTGTAGTAAAGTGATGAGACTAAATTGACAAGTAGATAAATAAGGAGAAGTTGGTGTAAATTAGAAGTTATTTACGGAATGTTATGTTAGAAATTGAATTATGGCAGTAAGTTTAAAAATTCGCCATAAATTCTACGAAAATGGTTAGATGATTAATTTTATACAGTTGTAAATATTTGTTAGTCTAGTTTCGTTTCCAATAAATGCAAACTAATTTCGAGGTCCAAGTTAAAATATATGAATTTTTATTCGAATGAAGGTCAGAAAAATTATAGAGCAGTTTTCTGCCTGGACAGTCTATGATGTGAATTCAGTGATTTTTCATACTTTTTGTAGATTTTATTAATTTATGTGGCTTATACCATTAGAACCGTTATCGAATCTAGTTTCTCCAGTATAAAGGAAATTAAGATCCAGTATGTATTCTTCCCCGTATAAGTAAATCTTTGACGGTAGCACAATCTGTCAGAAAATGGAATTTGAAACATTTTGTTTTTAAATGTTAGTTAGCAAGCTCATAAGAATTATTGGAAGTTCAAATTGGTCACTATGGACCATAATGAGTTTTGAACAGAACAAGGAAGAAAGGAAAAATATTTGGAAATTTTATATTGAAATGATTATATTAGACAGCATGTTCAAGTTAATGTTAGATTTTAATCTAACAAATATTTTATTTTATTCATGTGATTAATGAAGTCAAGTCCGAATCAAAGAAGGTTCGAGGTTCTATGAAAGAAAAGATCGAACTAAGATTTAATGAGGCATTGTGTTAAGTGGCCAAGGTGAGTGCAATTGCATACATATCATAATACATTGATATTTTATACATTATTGGGATGGCCTGCGATAAGCCTACCTTAATGTTTATTGTCATTATATTTATGTCATTAAGCATATGATTGACATAATATAAATATGTCAAGATTTAGAATATAAAATGCATTGATCATTTGATTACTTACATAGGTAAGTTTGAAATGTTATTTCGGGTATGAACTGCCCAATGTTGATATATATTGATATACATTGCCACGGATGAAATGTTTGATGATATAAAGCCCAAGTATGATATAGAGATTCAAAGGTATAGTTGGCTAGCCATAGAGTCATAAACTGCTGTATAAATATTCTAAGCACTACGATGCAATATTCATATATACTCAAGGAAGGTTGGGTATACGGAAGTACTTTGGTACATATTAAAGCACTTCGTTGCAAAACTCATATATACTCAAGGAAGGTTGGGTATACGGGGATGACTCATGTACTTAGATTCTCTTATTTCAATACTTTGGGCTAAATAAATTGAAAAACAATATGGTAAGCTTGACAACTTGTTGATACAAATGGCAACGGTATTGGTAAGAATTAAACTTACTACTTTGATATATGTTAGTACATGTGATGTTACTTATGTTAACATGCATGAAAATGGTAAGTAAGTTAAGCTTGAAAGCTTACGAGTAATGGTAAGTATTGATATGGTGTTAAAGGAATTGAACAAGCATAATCATTATCGTGTATCATGGTATATATATATATATATATATATATATATATATATATATATATATATATTCATGCATTGATGCATAGATGACACATATTATGACAAATGAACGAGCATGAAAGTCTTATGACAATAGCATGTAGTAAATCATTACTAATGCAATGTGAAAGTTGATGCATTGGCATATGTATCATGTTATATAAACATAGCCTTGAAGTTGAATAAAGTTTAAATTATTTTTATTAACTTCCTTTATTGACTCACTAAGTTCGTACTTAGCGTGTGTTTGATTGTGCACACGTAGGTAAATCAAGATGAGAGTGAGAAGAACATTGCATCAATAAGGAAAGCTCAACAAGTAATCACAGTATCGACATCCTAATTGAGGTTTGATTATTATAGTGGCATGTATACTTGCTAAACCTATTTGAGTCATGATTGGCCTTTAAAGTTCGTTATGGTTTCATGATAATTGGCGTTTCTGGAAAGATTCAAAGTTAAGAGTAACCACAGGTTATGTGTCGCATACTAAGATAATTGAGAGCATGTATATTTAAGGATAGAAAAGTTGTGTCATTCATGATTTGTGTTCGTCATATGGATACGAAAAGGGGTGTTACAGTGTCGGTAGATGAGCAACTGTACTGGTATGCCAATTGGCTACTAGAATCCCCTATTTTGAATATTGAATATTCGTAGCGGTATGCCTAAGGACCATACTGATACACCCTTTGAAATTTTATACTCGTATCGATATGGGGTGTTGGTGTATAGATACACAGTTACTTATTTCTGTTAAATTGCTTTCTGAAGTTTTAATTCTTTACAGTTGAAATTTAACTTGTATCCATGAAACCTGACTAATTAAGGATTGGTAACTTAATTTCAAGGAAGTCCTCATAATTATCTATTTTTACAATTTGGTCCCTAAAATGAAATCTCGTGGATGTCAACTCAACGCCCGGTTGAGTTGTAAATTTCACCGCTACTAGAATGATCACCTTAGGACTTAATTATGCATTTAGATAAGAAAAAATGGACCACTTTCTAGGTAATTCTTTTGGGTTTATTTCGGTAAACCCAACATAGCTCGCTTGGTTCGGTATGGTGCCTAGGTTGGGTCAAGTGGGTTACACTGTGAGTATCACGTCGTGATCATGAGACACAATATTGAGAACCGCACCGTCTTCAAAAGAGCAATGGAGGACCTGTGAAAGGTAGTCATGTTATCATTCGACACACCTGAAGTGAATAGGAATCCTCTGTCGAATCATCAAAATACAGAGGTACGATAAATGTTGTAATTGAAAAAGATGGCATATTGATCAAGGAACACATGTCAGAAATTAAGGCACCATTGAAGTGGGTATGAATGAAGATGGTAAAGGCTTGAATATTAATGGAGAATGCCAAAACTACAAAACACGCAGAAAAGCCCTACTATGAATACCATGAAGATAAAGGGCATGCGATCCAGCTTTGTCCAAAGTTTAGACGTTTGATCCAAACAAAGATGGATAGCAAAGACCTCAAGTTCTTCGAGAAGAAATATGTACACAATGTAGCAGAAGTCTATGCATCAAAAGAATCTCCTATTATGAAAGACCTAGTGGGAATAAAGCCCTTGGTGATCAAGACCAAGGCCAAAATCAGTGAGTCACCCAAGAGTTTAGTCTCGCGACTGATAATAAAAGCACATGCCCTTGTCCTTTACAAAGATGGTAAGTAGGTACCCTAGAATTATGCTTGCATTGTGGTGGCTCTAGGAGGTTCAGAAATGATCAAATATGAACCGATAGGAGAGGCTGTTAATGAGGTGGGCTACTTCACGAGGAGTGGTGTAATACCCCAAAATTTTCTATGTTGACTAAGGGTCATTTAGTACTAAGATAAGGGCTTAAAAGCTAATTTAATGACTAAAATGACAGCAAGTCAAAAGTTGGTGTCTAGAGTCTAAAGATGAGAAAAGTATAGGCACCTGATGGATAATTTTACTATTAAATGTTTTTACTCCACAGATAAGTAGTACAGGTGACAAGAAGATGATCTGTATAGTCAGATTTCCAGTATAAGATTTATGTAGAAATTTATTCTCAATCAAAAAATCATAAGAGTGAACATATATTTGATTCGAATAAAATTACATGGAGAATTTATCAATAATTATTTCATCATATACATGGATTAAACAGATCATGGAGAAAAATCTGATATAGACTTCGGGAATAAAAATACAATATAAGATATCGAATTTTGGTTGAACTACAAAGTTAAGCATGCTCAAGGGATAGGATGGGTGACCTATTAGGAAGGTCCCATGTTAGTAATTTAGACTGATAAAAAGGAATCAGTTCGAGTTAATATTATTCATATGGATAGCTGATTAAGAAATATTAAGAGAAATTGTATACGATAAAGATTTCGGGTAATTATCTGTATATTTGGACCGAGTCAAAATTTTAAGTTTGACTTCATAAACATGAAATATTTATTTGATAATATTATTCATTTTTCATATATGGAAATAAGGAATTTTCAGAATTTATTTGATAGCCCGGTGAAGTGGAAATCGCAGTAGAAATAGTAAGTGAATATCAGGAAATCGGATCGAAATTTCAAAGGTTGTTCCATAAGTCACAGAAAATTCATAAAATATTATTTTATGAATAAATTGTTAATTGGTTGATTGTGATCTAACTAGAATAGTTGGATTTTTACAAAATGGCAAAATTAGTGATTTAAGTGACTAGTTTTGGTAATTTGATAATTTGGTCACAATGGCAATTTTGAAATATTTTGAAAGTACCATGGGCAATATGGTAATTTCCCATGTGAAAGCATTACCCTAGTTTTTTTAGAGTTGAATGGAATTTGGTTGGAATTGAACGACAATGGCAACTTGTAAATTATGATTCAGTTGGAGTTTAATTTTGGAATAAAGACTAAATTAAATAAAAAATTCAATTTATTAAATACATGTGGCATAAAATAAGAAAAAGATGAACAAAAATTAGTTCATCTTCTCTCCTCTATTTCGAAACCAACAAGAAAAGGAAGGGAAAATACACAAATTTTTCCTAGGCATTTTGAAGGCTCTAAAGTTAGAATCAAGGTATGTTGCTTTCGAAAAAAATGATCTATGCTTAATGCTCTTTCTATTGATAGTAATTTTGCATGGTAGTTTGAAGATTTGTTCATGTTATTGATGAGAGAGAAAATAGGGTTTCATGTTTTATGTTGAGATTGAAGCTTAATTTAAGTAAATCAAGTGTTGTGGAGTTGAAATCAAGCTTAGATTTAGATTAATTTCATGTTTGAAGACATAAACCCTAACCCTAGAATTTGGGATTTTACTTAGGGTTTTGAAATTGATGATGGAAATGAAAGATTTATTATATTAGAAGCTTGATTTTGATGTTAGAATGAAAAATCCTCAACTAGTCCTTTAAGTGACCATTTTGGTATACATGAGGAAATTTGGAGAAATATTGTGAAAATTATACTAGTGATGGATTTGAAGAGATTATGAATTTAGAAGCTTGATTATGGCATTGGGACCAAAATAAAGTCCTTGAAAAGTTTAGACACCCAATTTTCTATGTAGGAAGAATTTGGGGTTTTAAGTGATAATTCTTGGAAATGAAGAATATATGTCGAAAAAATTAATTTGAGCATGTTAGAATGTTGTTTGGATAAAAATGAGCCTAGAGAAGCTAAGTGACCAATTTGGCTACATGGAAGAATAATGGGTAAATTTCATGAAAATTATGATTATGAGATTTTATGATTCGAATATGTTGTATGAAGTTAGAATTCAAAATTAGAATCCAAGGAATTAAATTGACAAGAAAGGAAATGTCAAGGGACCATTTCGACAACCCTGATTAGTTCAAGGAACAATTCAGTTTTGGTCTAAAAGTAGGGAAAATGTGAGAAAAATTATAGAAATGTTGGATTAATTATTCGATACAAGTTTGCAAGTTTATGTGTAAAATTAGTGACTAAAATGTCACTTTGGTAAAAGTTAGTGGATGAAGGGTATTGAATAAAAGTTAGTGAAAATGATGGAATTATTGAATAATTTGTGATTTGAGCTGGAATAAATTGTAAATGTGCAAAATGGTCACTAGGGACCATAATGAACAATTTGGCATTATTAAAGGAAAAAAGTGGAAATTTTTGGAAATATTTTATACTCGGATAATTATACTAGTATAGTATAGTTAAGCATTGTTAGATTAAAAATCTAACATGAATATTGTTATGTATGTTCAAATGGTATTGTACAGCTATTGATGAGGCTAAGGGTACCACATCAAAAGAAAGCAAGGAAAAAGTATCGAAATAGCTTAGTGAGGCTAATATCATGCATGGCCCAGGTGAGTGCATTTTTACTTATTTATTATATATGTGATATGAATGAATGCATTTTTATTTATTTTATATATATGACATGAGAGAGAATTGTGAGAAGTCGATATTAATATTAATGAAAATATATGTTATCAAAGTTATGTAAATGGCATGAAATATTAAATGGCATATGAGATACACTGATATGGCATAATGATTTATCTAAGATAAATCAGATTTTTAGATTTTGAGTATGAACTGTCCATTATCTAATTATGGATAAAGATATTAATGGACTGATATTGAATATGAAAATATTATATTGTTATGCTCAAGTACTAGTGTGAGAGTCTTTGGCATAATTGGATATCCAAAGAGTCATAGCAGCACTACAGTTGTAATATCCCAAATTTTTGGCTAGTGACCAAAATGTAAATTTTGAAAGTTTTGGGGTTAAAGTATAAACTTTGGAAAAGTTTGGGGACTAAAGTGTAAATTTTCCCAATAAGTAATTTTATTCAGTATAAGAGTGAATTGGATAAAAATAAGTACCTTGATATCGGTTTTAAGAATTAATATGCAGTAAAAGGTACTGAATTTAGATCGAATAAAATTATTAAGTTTGTTCATGCCAGGGTAATATTAGGATAAGTGACCTCCGGAAAGGTTCCATAAAAGTGTTTCTGATCGATATTTTGGACTCAGTAAGAGTAGAGAAAATTCGTATGGATTATCAAGAAAGGAATTCTTAGAGAAATTTTATTCTATGAAGATTTTCGATAATTATCGGAATAATAGACTAAGTTAGGAAAATTCAGTCTAAGTCCTTGGAAAAGGAAGTTTTTATGGGATAATAGAGTTTATTTCCCGAATATGGAAATATAGGATTTTTGGAATAAATCCAATAGCTCAGAAAAGGTAAAATCGCAGTAGAAGTATTTTATGAATATCGGGAAATCGGATTGAACTGGAATTTTAGAGGCTGATCCAAAAGCCATGGAAAAGTCATAAAATACTATTTTATGAATATTTTATTATATTTGGTTGGATTCCAACTAGGTTTAGTTTAATTTTTACAAGAATGGCAAACTCGTAAATAAAAACTAGTTAGAGGGCAAATTGGTCATTTTGCCCCAATGGCATTTTTGAAATATTTAAAAGTTATAAGGGTAAATTTGAAAAGTGGAAATGGGAGATTTAATCTTGGCCCTTGATTGATGATAAGATTAATCTCAATCGTTAGATTTTAATTGCAAAATTTTAATTTAACTATTAAATGAATTTAATATTCATTTAATAGTCACATGTGTATAATAATAGTGTTCATCCTTTCCAGCCAAAAACGTGAGATGCTAGGGAAAGAAAGATAAAAATTTTCCAAGCTCAATTCAAGCCCCGAAACTCGATTTTCAGGTAATCTCTTCAACTACAAAGTTGTTCTACTCTTCAAGCTCTATCTTTTGATATCAATAATTCATGGAATCCTTGCTTGATTGATGAGAATTTACATGAGAAAGAAATTAGGGTTTATGGATCAAATTGGTGCTTTTGAGATTTTATGATTCCATGATTGAATTCAAGTTGAAATCAAGCTAGTATGATGTTAAAATCATGATATTAAGTTGGGATTTAAGTTCTACATGTTTTGATTATTATGAAGATGATTAGGGTTTATGGATTCAAGTTTAATTTAGGGTTTGTGATGTTGAATTAATGATTTAGTAAGCTTGATTTGTTGTTTGGAAGTAAGACCCTAAGTTAATTTGATAGGGACCAATTCGGCAATCTTAAAAGTTAGAGGACCAAATCTGAATTTGTTTGGAATTGATGTGTATTTATGTTATTAAGGATGTTGGAGATGTGAAATTGATGTTCGAATGCTAAACCGATTTAAATTGAATTAGTGACCATTTTGACAATTTTTCAAAGTTAAGTCACCAATTCGAAAATAAGGATTTGGATAAGAACTAAATTTGAATTTTAGTTGTAATGATGGAATTAAGGTGGTAATGTTGAATTGAGGACTAATTTGCAAAGTTAAGAAATTTGGATCCTTACCTTTGCATTATTAGTGACCATTCGATAAAGAAGGAAAATTAGAGAGAACTATTGTGAATAATTATTCGATGAAGAAGGTGATAAGTTGGTGGTTTAAAGCAAATAATGGGACTAAATTGACAAGTAGAGAAGAAAGGAGAAGTTAGGATAAAAGTTGAAGTTATTTCTAGAAGTTGTGTATAAAACTAGATTATGGTAGTAAGTTTGAAAATTCACCATAAATTCTACAAAATGGTTAGATGGTGAAGTTTATACCGATGTAAAGATTTGTTCGTCTAGTTTTGTTTTCAACAAACGGAAACTGATTTCGAGTTTCAAGTCAAAAGATATGAATTTTTAAGTGACAAAAGGTCAGAAAATAGAGCACCAGTCTGTTTCGATTTCCGGCAGTGTAATTGACTTTGAAAATTTGTCATAAATCGTAAAAGTTGAACTTGGGATATTAATTTATATAGTTGAAATGCTTATTGAATCTAGTTCATTTCAGAACAAACAGAATCGAATTCTGAGTTGTATATTATTTTATAGAAATATTTCTTTGAAAGTAGTGCAATCTGCCAGAAAATGAGAATTGATACATTTTGTATCGAAGGTTAATTAGTAAGCTTGAAAAGGGTTAATGGATGTTCTAAATGGTTATTAAGGACCAAAATGAGTTTTGGACAGTATAAGGAAGGAAAGAGGAAATTTGTATATTCGAATGATTAGATTTGATAGCATGTTTGAGAAATTGTTAGATTTGAATCTAACAAATGTTATTTACATTCATGTGATTAATGAAGTTTCGATCCGAATCAAAAGAAGGTTCGAGGTATTATGAAAGAAAGTATCGAATAGAGCATAGTGAGGCAAGCTAATAAATGGCCCAGGTGAGTGCATCTTATGCTTTCATACTATATCTATTTATGGTAAAGAAAAGCAAAGTAAGATTGCCTACATGTTTATAATATGAATAATGATACATTATCATTGTAAGGTAATCCAATTTAAATATGGATTTATTTAATAAAGTATGAATTTCCCTAATGTGGTCATAGATAATATGATTAATATTACGGTATATGACGTTATAATTATATGCCCAAATTATATGAATGAGAGACTTGGTACAAATGGCAATATAGTAGTACTTCGGTACTTTTGTTTACACTTCGGTATTTTTATGTTCATTGCCATGTGTGCCAATTCTCTATGTTATAAGTTGGGCTATAATATAAATGAATTGATTAATTCGGATTAATAAGCTTGAAAAGCTTAAAAAGGCAAAAGAAAGAAATTGTTACAAAGAAGAGTATGAACTGCTCTATTATGTTTGTATATGGCCAAGTTATTATCATATATTGATGATAATATGTATATCATTTATAGAATAATATTTTACAAGTTAATGATAGGTTACAGATGATGAGCTATATGCCATATACAAAATGATATACTGAAAAGGTAAATGATATTGAATTATTGCCCAAGTATATTATAGAGAGTTACAGTATAGTGGCATGCCATTAGAGGTCTAGCAGTCTGGGACTGCGTGTAGCTACACAGTGATCTTCGGATCTATATGTTTACCGGCACTTATGTGTCTATATGATGCCGACACTTATGAGTCTATATGATATCGACACTCATGTGTCTATATGATGCCGACACTTATGTGTCTATATGATATCGACACTCATGTGTCTATATGATGTCGACACTTATGTGTCTATATGATGCCGACACTTATGTGTTTATATGTTACCGGCACTTTATGTGTCTATATGACTAGTACTCTGGGAGTACCGATCTCCCATACTTAAGTTTCTCTCTATATAAAATTCTTGGGCTAAAGGTATAAAGAATTGGTATAAGTAATCTTAATATAATTCAAAAGGGAAACAAGAGATTTATTGAGAATATTGAATTGACTTACCATGCCTAACATATGTATATGAGATGTTGATTTTTACAGGTTACATGACAAAGGAAAAATTTTGATATATGTTAGTACATGTGAGGTAACTTATGTTATTAGGCATGAAAATGGTAAGTAAGTTAAACTTAAAAGTTTAACATTAATGGTAAGTAGTAATATGATGTTAAAGGAATAGAACAAGCACATTCATTAGCTTGTAACATGATATATATATATATGTTCATGCATTGAGGTACAAATGACATATTATGATAAATGAACAAATAAGAAAATATTATGATATTAGCATATAGTAAGTTATCACAATGCAACATAAAAGTTAATGCATTGGCATATATCATGCTATATAAATGTAGCTATAAAGTTTAATAAAATTTAAATTATTATTAATTTGATTTATTGTCTCACGAAGTGAAAACTTAGCATGTGTTTGATTCACACGTAGGTTCAGGTGGAGTACTTGAAGAGGAGTTGAGCATATTGATCAAGCTTCAATCTGAAAAACATCAGTAAGATATTCTAGCTTATGATAATCTCTAGTGGGCATGTAATTATTTAATTACTAGTAGAGTATGATGCATGAAATTAAACTAAACGATGGAGAATTAATCAGTTTTGATAATGAAACGTATATGGATAAAACAAGATAAGGCATTAGTAATGTGACATCTATGACTCGCATTCAGTACGGGAAAGGGGTGTTGCATTTAATGGTATCAGAGCAAAGGTTTAGCCGGTTTTGGATGCTAAACCGAGTTTAATATGAATTAGTCAGTAAATACATGCACCTAGGATATCATATTACTGATGTTCTGATTGTATAACTTGATGTTGCTCCTCATTAGTATAAGATGTAATGAGACTAGAATAAGGAAAGTAAAACGATGATGGATTTCGTCAATTGACGAATCTTGGAGGTCAAGAAATGACCCATAGCGGATATGATACAGTGAAATAAGAATGGAAGTTAGCTCCTGCTAAGGATTGAAGTTATGATGAAAACAACTCAGTAGTATCTCATTATAAGATGTTTGTACTGTCAGTAAATATAAGGAAAGAATTAGAAAGTTAAGTAGTGATACTACTGAGATGGTTAGAAAATAAGCTAAGAAATAATTTATCTGTTAAGAGATTATATTTGAAGCTCTAAAGAGGAATCACAAGATTGAAAAAGTCACTTGGAAAATTGAAAGAAATTGAGGGAGCAATATATGCAAATGTTTGAAACTGGTATAGGTTAAAAATTCGAGGACGAAATTTCATAAAGGGGGAAAGAATTATAATATCCCAAATTTTTGGCTAGTGACCAAAATGTAAATTTTGAAAGTTTTAGGGTTAGAGTATAAACTTTGGAAAAGTTTGGAGACTAAAGTGTAAATTTCCCCAATAAGTAATTTTATTCAGTATAAGAGTGAATTGGATGGAAATAAGTACCTTGATATCGGTTTTAAGAATTAAGATGCAGTAAAAGGTACTAAATTTGGATAGAATAAAATTATTAAGCATGCTCAGGCCAGGAAAATATTAGGATGGGTGACCTCTGGGAAGGTCCCATAAAAGTGTTTCTGATCGATATTTTGGACTCAATAAGAGTAGATAAAATTCGTATGGATTATCGATAAAGGAATTCTAAGAGAAATTTTATTCTATGAAGATTTTCGATAATTATCGGAATAATAGACTGAGTTAGGAAAATTCAGTCTAAGTCCTTGAAAATGGAAGTTTTATGGGATAATAGAGTTTATATCCCGCATATGGAAATGTAGAATTTTCGGAATAAATCCAATAGCTCGGAAAAGGTAAAATTGTAGTAGAAGTATTTTATGAATATAGTAAGTTATCACTAATGCAACATAAAAGTTAATGCATTGGCTTATATCATACTATATAAATGTAGCTATAAAGTTTAATAAAATTTAAATTATTATTAATTTGTTTATTGTCTCACTAAGTGAAAACTTAGCATGTGTTTGATTCACACGTAGGTTAAGGTGGAGTACTTGAAGAGGAGTTGAGCATATTGATCAAGCTTCAATCTGAAAAACATCAATAAGATATTCTAGCTTATGATAATCTCTAGTGGGCATGTAATTATTTAATTACTAGTAGAGTATGATGCATGAAATTAAACTAAACGATGGAGAATTAATCGGTTTTGATAATGAAACGTATATGGATAAAACAAGATAAGGCATTAGTAATGTGACATCTATGACTCGCATTCAGTGCGGGAAAGGGGTGTTGCATTTAATGGTATCGAGCAAAGGTTTAGCCGGTTTTGGATGCTAAACCGAGTTTAATATGAATTAGTCAAGAAATACATGCACCTAGGATATCATATTACCGATGTTACGATTGTATAACTTGATGTTGCTCCTCATTAGTATAAGATGTAATGAGACTAGAATAAGGAAAGTAAAACGATGATGGATTTCACAATTGATTTAATCTTGGAGGTCAAGAAATGACCCATAGCGGATATGATACAAAGAAATAAGAATGGAAGTTAGCTCACGCTAAGGATTGAAGTTATGATGAAAACAACTCAGTAGTATCTCATTATAAGATGTTTGTCTTTGTCAAGAAATATAAGGAAAGAATTAGAAAGTTAAGTAGTGATACTACCGAGATGGTTAGAAAATAAGCTAAGAAATAATTTATCTGTTAAGAGATTATATTTGAAGCTCTAAAGAGGAATCACAAGATTGAAAAAGTCACTTGGAAAATTGAAAGAAATTGAGGGAGCAATATATGCAAATGTTTGAAACTGGTATAGGTTAAAAATTCGAGGACGAAATTTCATAAAGGGGGAAAGAATTATAATATCCCAAATTTTTGGCTAGTGACCAAAATGTAAATTTTGAAAGTTTTAGGGTTAGAGTATAAACTTTGGAAAAGTTTGGAGACTAAAGTGTAAATTTCCCCAATAAGTAATTTTATTCAGTATAAGAGTGAATTGGATGGAAATAAGTACCTTGATATCGGTTTTAAGAATTAAGATGCAATAAAAGGTACTAAATTTGGATAGAATAAAATTATTAAGCATGCTCAAAGCCAGAAAATATTAGGATGGGTGACCTCTGGGAAGGTCCCATAAAAGTGTTTCTGATCGATATTTTGGACTCAATAAGAGTAGATAAAATTCGTATGGATTATCGATAAAGGAATTCTAAGAGAAATTTTATTCTATGAAGATTTTCGATAATTATCGGAATAATAGACTGAGTTAGGAAAATTCAGTCTAAGTCCTTGAAAATGGAAGTTTTATGGGATAATAGAGTTTATATCCCGCATATGGAAATGTAGAATTTTCGGAATAAATCCAATAGCTCGGAAAAGGTAAAATTGTAGTAGAAGTATTTTATGAATATAGTAAGTTATCACTAATGCAACATAAAAGTTAATGCATTGGCTTATATCATACTATATAAATGTAGCCATAAAGTTTAATAAGTTTAAATTATTATTAATTTTGTTTATTGCCTCACTAAGTGAAAACTTAGCGTGTCTTTGATTCACACGTAGGTTAAGGTAGAGTACTTGAAGAGGAGTTGAGCATACTGATCAAGCGTCAATCTGCAAAACATCAATAAGATATTCTAGCTTATGATAATCTCTAGTGGGCATGTAACTATTTAATTACTAGTAGAGTATGATGCATGGAATTAAGCTAAACGATAGAGAATTAATCAGTTTTGATGATGAAACGTATATGGACAAAACAAGATAAGGCATTAGTAATGTGACATCTCTGACTCGTATTCAATATGGGAAAAAGGGTGTTACAACGGTGAGATCCAAACTCTTCAGTGTTGATATCAACGCTACAGCGTTACAGTCACTTCGGTGATGTTTAGACACTACGGTGTCGACTAGCACAAAAAGATGCTATAATGAGGAGCAAAGGGCATCCTTGAGTACGTACTCATTACAGTCGCTTCGGCGATACAGATGCTACGGCGTTGTAGACACTACGGTGTCGTTATGATGACTCGTATACCATAGGTTCACATGAAATTTCATGAGAATCTTTGGTATAGTTGGATATCCATAGAGTCCTAGCAGCTGCGTCCTAGCACTAAGGTGCGTTTCAGTCATTTCGGTGTTGACTTAGACGCTACGGCGTTGTTCAGACACTTCGGTGTTGTTAGCACAAAATGTGCGAAAATAAGGAGCAAAGAGTGTCCTTGATTATATTAGGAGCAAAGAGCGTCCTTGATTATATGAGGAGCAAAGAGCGTCCTCGAGTACGTACTCATCTCAGTCGTTTCAGCGATGCAAACGTTACGGCATCATAGACACTATAGTGTCGTGATGACTCTCATACCATGGCATCACATGATTTTGTACTTTGGGCGATAATACATGAAATATATTTATGCAGGCGGCTAAGTTAAAAAGCTTAACGTATATTTGATTTATAAATTAAAGGTTTGATGATATGATATAAACTACAATTGGGACACGCTTGCCATTTTGCAAGAACTGTATTGCACTGTTATATGACAAAGGAATGGCTTTATATTTACCTTGGGCCATAAGATTTTACAGTACAATTACATGACTTTACAGTACGAAATTTATTGCAGTACTAATTTCTTACATGATTATTCCTGCATTACAGATTACATGATTTTATACTTTGGACTATAATACTTCAAATGCATTTAGGCAAGTAGTTAAGCTAAAAAGCTTAATGTACACAAGACTGGTAAGACAGATCGAATCCTATGATTTGAATATTATATTGGTTAAATGAACTATACATGTAAGGTAGTTCTATACATGATAAAATGTTATCAAATGCAATTAGATATCGCTTGCCATTTTGTAGAGCTGTGTTATTTATAATCATTGTTTTATATTGTTATGATTATGCCTCACTAAGTTATACTTAGCGTGTGTTTTGTATCACACGTAGGTACTTCGGACTAAAAAGCAGAAGAGGACTTGTACATCGTTGCATCAAGATAGCCTACATTATCAGTAAGTATCACTACACCCTAGTCTAGTGGGTCATCGATAGATATTAAATAAGTACTATTTTGTATAATCTAGAAACATGACTTAAATTGAGGGATTAGAAAAGGTGCTTCAAACAATTTTAAACTTAGTTGGTCGTTTATCGAGTAGCGATTCTAAAATCAAGAAAGGGTATAGGCAGCACGCATAGTTTTCACCCTTAATTATATTTTTATTTTAATAACTGCTTAATGTATTTTATAAACCAATTTATGGTTGAAACTAGGTGACTCTAGACAGATTTGTAAATTAGTGAAAACCGGAAAGGGTTCTTTAATCCAATTAGCTTGGCTATAAAAAATTACGTCTAAAAATAAGTGTAAATCAGTTAGTAACATCTTTAATGTGTATTTGAATATCGAATATTCATTGAGGGTGTTACATTTAGTGGCATCAGAGCACAGGTTTAGCCGATTCTGGAGATTAAACCGAGTCCAATATGATTTTACTAAAATGTACATGCCCCTAGGATGTGATGTTACTGATGTATTGCTTGCATAACTTGATGTAGCTCCTCAATAGTATGAATAAGACTCTAATGGATATAAAAAAATAAGATATTGTTAGATTTCGTCAGTTGACGAATTTTGAGAGTTAAGAAAAGGCCTATAGTGGATGCAACATAGTGAATTAATATATGGTAGTTAACTCCTATTCAGGATGAGTTACCTGTATAATAAAGAACTGGTACAGTAATTATAAGATATTAGTCTCTAACGTCTGTATTTGCACTTACGCTTATAATAGCATAAGTTATAAGAAATTTAGAAGTAGTGAGCTATGTTACAAAGATAAAGAAGAGTACTATTTTGAAAGGATATCAGTATTACTAGATGACAATGTCAATTGTAAGGTCTAGTAGACTAGAAAGACAAAGAACCTGGAATAAGAGTATGATAGAAAAGGATAATTGAGTGCATATTTAATCAATTTAGAAGACAATTATCGATATGGTAGATCAATGATTGTTTGTTTGAAATAAAGGATGATAAAATTATATCGAAGGGTCTGACATATATTAACACTGAAAAGTTAAAAGAAGCAGTATTGTTACTGTAGGATCATGCTCGTAACTGGTGGACTAATACCCAGTAATAGTATTCCCGCACGGATGATCTGGAAAATCCTTCCAGAGATAATTAAGACCGTATAATGACAACTAGTTCATAAGAGAAAGAAAGTTGAATCTAGAAAAGCCTAAGATTATGAAAGCATACTTGATGGATTGCTATTGAGGAAAAGTTTATAATGGTGAAATAAAGAAAGAACTTTTAATTGAAGGACAGTCAGTTGAACTATTCTGGTCTTTGAAGATAAGTTACGCGCCTATATTATTGAGAACACATGATTGTGGGAAATGATTGAAATATTCGAAATAATCCAAAAGTGGATGGAGTTGATCTGACTTGAGAAATAGAAGACAAAGTGAGGATTCTTTAAAATAATCCTAAAGTGACTGTAGATCAACAATAGGCACATGCGGATAAAAAGAAAAAGGATATTGAGTTTAAATTCAGAAACAAAGTTGTATGGAAGTTTCACCTTGGAAAAAAAAGTTATATGCAAAACTTCGAAATGTGAGTTTGGTTATCATAAGTGGCTTTCTTGGGTCACATTGTTTTAACCGAAGGGATCCACGTCGATCCTAAAAAGATACAATCCATTGTGGAAATGGAAGGTTCCCAATAATATTAACGAGGTTTGCAGTTTCTTGAGATTTGCTAGATATTATCGAAGGTTTGTGAACAACTTTTCAATGATAGCTGCTTCACTTACAAAGATATTGAAAAAGAATATTCCATTTGTATGGACTGAGAAGTGTCAAGAAAGCTTTGATCAGTTAAAGAAAATTTTAACCAGATGCTCCGATTTTGGTACAACCAGAGTCATGAAAAGAGTTTACTCTATACTGTAACACATCCTATAGTGGAATAGGGTGTGTGTTGATGCAAAATGGCAAAGTGATAACGTATGCTTCTTGAAAATTAAATCCACATGAAAGGAATTATCCGACTCATGATTTGGAACTTGCGGCTGTAGTTTTTACTCTGAAAGTGTGGTGACATTCTCTCTATGGTGAAAGATACCACGTGTATACTGATCATAAGAGTTTAAAATATTTGATGACATGGAAAGGGTTGAATCTGCGGCAACAAAGATGGTTGGAACTAATAAAGGATTATGACCTGATCATTGATTACCATTCAGGCCGAGTAAATGTCGTAATAGATACTCTAAATCGGAAGACATTTATTACATTATGAACTTTAAATGCTCAACTGACATGAAAAGTATGGTTCATTGCTAGTAGAGATGCAATTAAGATATTCATTGTCAAGTCAAACCAAAGAAAATCAGCAACAAGATGAAGATTATATAGCAAGAATGAAACAAGTGGAATGCCAAAATTTATAGTATCGGATCGAAATCACAAAGTTGAAGAGGCAACATGGGAAGCTAAGGATACAATGGAAAAACAATACCCACATTTATTTGAAACATGTACATCTTGAAAATTCGAGGACGAATTTTCTTAAGGGGGGAGAATTATAATACCCCAAAATTTGCTATGTTGATTAAGGGTCATTTAGTACTAAGATAAAGGCTTAAAAGCTAACTTAGTGACTAAAATGATAGGAAGTCAAAAGTTGGTGTCTAGAGTCCAAAGATGGGAAAAGTATAGGCACCTGATGGATAATTTTACTATTAAATGTTTTTACTCCACAGATAAGTAGTACAGGTTACAGGAAGATGATCTGTATAGTAATACTTTCGGTATAAGATTTATGTAGAAATTTATTCTCGATTGAACAATTAGAGGAGTGAATAGATATTTGATTCAAATAAAATTACATGGAAAATTTATCAGTAATTATTTTATCTTGTACTTGGATTAAACAGATATTGGAGAAAAATCTGATATAGACTCTGGGAATAAAACTACAGTATAAGATATCGAATTTTGGTTGAACTGCAAAGTTAAGCGTGCTCAAGGCATAGGATGGGTGACCTATTGGGAAGGTCCCGTGTTAGTACTTTAGACTAATAAAAAGGAATCAGTCTGAGTTAATATTATTCATATGGATAGCCGATTAAGAAATATTAAGAGAAATTGTATCCGATAAAGATTTCGTGAAATTATCGGTATATTTGGACCAAGTCAAAATTTTAAGTTTGACTTCATAAACATGGAATATTTTTTTGATAATATTATTTATTTTTCAGATATGGAAATAAGGAATTTTTAGAATTTATTTGATAGCCCGGTGAAGGGGAAATCGCAGTAGAAGTAGTAAGTGAATATCGGGAAATCGGATCGAATCGAAATTTCAGAGGTTGCTCCATAAGTCACAAAAAATTCATAAAATATTATTTTATGAATAAATTATTAATTGTTTGATTGTGATCTAAATAGAATAGTTGGATTTTTACAAAATGGCAAAATTAGTGATTTAAGTGACTAGTTTTGGTAATTTGATAATTTGGTCACAATGGCAATTTTGAAATATTTTGAAAGTACCATGGGCAATATGGTAATTTCCCATGTGAAAGCATTACTCTAGTTTGGTTAGAGTTGAATGGAATTTGGTTGGAATTGAACTAGAATGGCAACTTGTAAATTATGATTCAGTTGGAGGTTAGTTTTGGAATAAGGACTAAATTGAATAAAAAATCAATTTATTAAATACATGTGGCATAAAATAAGAAAATGATGAACAAAAATTAGTTCATCTTCTCTCCTCTATTTCGAAATCAACAACAAAAGGAAGGGAAAATACACAAAATTTTCCTAGGCATTTTGAAGGCTCCAAAGTTAGAATCAAGGTATGTTGCTTTGGAAAAATGATCTATGCTTAATGCTCTTTCTATTGATAGTAATTTTGCATGGTAATTTGAAGATTTGTTCATGTTATTAATGAGAGAGAAAATAGGTTTTCATGTTTTATGTTGAGATTGAAGCTTAATTTAAGTAAATCAAGTGTTGTGGAGTTGAAATCAAGCTTAGATTTAGATTAATTTCATGTTTGAAGACATAAACCCTAACCATAGAATTTGGGATTTTATTTAGGGTTTTGAAATTGATGATGGAAATGAAAGATTTATGATATTAGAAGCTTGATTTTGATGTTAGAATGAAAAATCCTCAACTAGTCCTTTAAGTGACCTTTCTGGTACACATGAGGAAATTTGGAGAAATATTGTGAAAATTATCCTAGTGATGAATTTGAAGAGATTATGAATTTAGAAGCCTTATTATGGCATTGGGACCAAAATAAAGTCCTTGAAAAGTTTAGACACCCAATTTGCCATGTAGGAAGAATTTGGGGTTTTAAGTGTTAATTCTTGGAAAAGAAGAATATATGTTGAAAAAATTAATTTGAGCATGTTAGAATGTTGTTTGGATAAAAAATGAGCATAGAGAAGCTAAGTGACCAATTTGGCTACATGGAAGAATAATGGGAAACTTTCATGAAAATTATGATTATGAGATTTTATGATTCGAATATGTTGTATGAAGTTAGAATTGAAAATTAGAATCCAAGGGATTAAATTGACAAGAAAAGAAATGGTAAGGGACCATTTCGACAGCCCTGATTAGTTCAAGGACCAATTCAGTTTTGGTCTAAAAGTAGGGAAAATGTGAGAAAAAATTATAGAAATGTTGGAGTAATTATTCGATACAAGTTTGCAAGTTTATGTGTAAAATTAGTGACTAAAATGTCACTTTGGTAAAAGTTAGTGGATGAAGGGTATTGAATAAAAGTTAGTGAAAATGATGGAATTATTGAATAATTTGTGATTCGAGCTGGAATAAATTGTAAAATGTGCAAAATGGTCACTAGGGGCCATAATGAACAATTTGGCATTATTAAAGGAAAAAGTGAAATTTTAGGAAATATTTTATATTCAAATAATTATACTAGTATAGTATAGTTAAGCAATGTTAGATTAAAAATCTAACATGAATATTGTTATGTATGTTAAAATGGTACTGTACAGTTATTGATGAGGCTAAGAGTACCAGATCAAAAGAAAACAAGGAAAAAGTATCGAAATAGCTTAGTGAGGCTAATATCATGCATGGCCCAGGTGAGTGCATTTTTACTTATTTATTATATATGTAATATGAATGAATGCATTTTTATTTATTTTATATATATGATGTGAGAGAGAATTGTGAGAAGTTGACATTAATATTAATGAAAATATATGTTGATCAAAGTTATGTAAATGGCATGAAATATTAAATGGCATATGAGATACACTGATATGGCATAATGATTTATCTAAGATAAATCAGATTTTTAGATTTTAAGTATGAACTGCCCATTATCGAATTATGGATAATGATATTAATGGACTGGATATTGAATATGAAAATATTATATTGTTATGCCCAAGTACTAGTGTGAGAGTCTTTGGTATAATTGGATAACCAAAGAGTCATAGCAGCTACAATCCAGCACTACAGTGCGATCTAGACACTTCGGTGTTGATATCAGACGCTACAGCGTTGCAGTCACTTTGGTGATGTTTAGACACTACGGTGTCGACTAGCACAAAAGGATGCTATAATAAGGAGCAAAGGGCGTCCTCGAGTACATACTCATTATAGTTGCTTCGGTGATACAGACGTTACGGCGTTGTAGACACTACGATGTCTTTATGATGACTCGTATACCGTAGGTTCACATGAAATTTCATGAGAAACTTTGGTATAGTTGGATATCCATAGAGTCCTAGCAGCTGAGTCCTAGCACTACGGTGCGTTTCAGTCACTTCGGTGATGTTTAGACACTTCGGTGTTGACTTAGATGCTACGGCGTTGTTCAGACACTTCGGTGTTGTTAGCACAAAATGTGCAAAAATAAGGAGCAAAGAGCGTCCTTGAGTATGTACTCATCTCAGTTGCTTCAGCGATGCAGAAGTTACGGCGTCGTAGACACTATGGTGTCGTGATGACTCGCGTACCATGGCATCACATGATTTTGTACTTTGGGTGATAATACATGAAATATATTTATGCAGGCAGTTAAGTTAAAAAGCTTAACGTATATTTGATTGATAAAATAAAGGTTTGATGATATGATATAAACTGCAATTGGGACACGCTTGCCATTTTGCAGGAATTGTATTGCACTATTATATGACAGAGGAATGACTTGATATTTACCTTGGGCCATAAGATTTTACAGTATAGTTACATGACTTTACAGTACAAAATTTATTGCACTACTAATTTCTTACATGATTATTCTTGCATTACAGATTACATGATTTTATACTTTGGACTATAATACTTGAAATGCATTTATGCAAGTAGTTAAGCTACAAAGCTTAATGTACACAAGACTGGTAAGACAGATCAAATCCTATGATTTGAATATTATATTGGTTAAATAAACTATACATGTAAGGTAGTTCTATACATGATAAAATGTTATTAAATGCAATTGGAAATCGCTTGCCATTTTGCAGAGCTGTGTTATTTATAATCATTGTTTTACATTGTTATGATTATGCCTCACTAAGTTTAGCGTGTGTTTTGTATCACACGTAGGTACTTTGGACTAAAAAGCAGAGAAGGAGCTGTACATCGTTGGATCAAGATAGGCTGCATTATCAGTAAGTATCACCACATCCTAGTCTAGTGGAGCATGAATAGATATTAAATAAAAAGTTATTTTGTATAATCTAGAAACATGACTTAAATTGAGGAATTAAGAATATTAGAAAATATGCTTCAAACAATTTTCAACTTAGCTGGTCGTTTATCGTGTAACGATTCTAAAATCAAAAAAGGGTCTAGGCAGCACACATAGTTTTCACCCTGAATTGTATTTTCATTTTAATAACTGCTTAAAGTATTTTATAAACCAATTCAGGGTTGAAACTAGGTGACTCTAGATAGATTTGTAAATTAGTGAAAACCGAGAAAGGGTTGTTTAATCCAATTAGCTTGGCTATAAAAAAATTCAAGTCTAAAAATCAGGGTAAATCAGTTAGTAACATCTTTAATATGTATTCGAATATCGAATATTCGTTGAGGGTGTTACACGTGGAAGGTGTTATTCGCCACAAGTGGTCGAAGACCGAGATGCAACCTACCGTTAGTAAAAATCGAAATATGTTCTTTTATACATATATTTATAAAGTACTTGCCTAAGTTTCAATTTTTAAACAAGACGGGGATAAGCAAAAATACCAATTGAAATAATAAGTTCAATTAAATTTTTTTGATTCAGCAATCATTCTAAACAGTATTCACAAAAATAGAGCGGCGGACCAAGAGTACAAATGAAAAAGAAATCGATTCATCATCTTTGTAGTTAGGTCAAGAAAAATCCTTTGGATCTAATACAAGAATACAAGAAAGTTTCTATGAAGAACAACCAACAGAATATCACGAGCCTATGAAAGAGTCAGAGGCTCAAGTATTTCTAAAAATTCTCAAGCACAATGAGTATAATGTGGTGGAACAGCTTCACAAGCTCCTAGCATGGATCTCTATGTTGTCACTATTATTGAGTTCTGAGGGCACCATGACACTCTTCTTAGGATTCTTAACTAAACATTCGTACCAAAAGAGATAACGACGAACAAGATGGATAGGTTGGTTAACAATATCATTGTGGACAACTTCATCCCCTTCAATGATAAAAAAATTCTAGACGGAGGAAGAGGTTCATACAAGGCCTTTCACATTTCCACTCGGTACAAAAAACATATGTTATCGGGGGTCCTCATCGACAATGATTCAACTCTGAACGTCTTATACATGGCATCACTGAAAAAGTTACCAGTAGATAGCTCCCATATGAAAGCATACCAGAATATTGTGAGAGCCTTTGATAGAACTCTAAGAGACGTGCTAGGAAAGATAGAGATACTACTGTAGATCATGTCATCCACCTTCGATGTTGATTTTGTCGTAATGGACATTAAGCCCACCTATAGCTGCCTTCTTGGATGTCCCTAGATTCACTCAGCTAGAGTGGTCCATTCTATGTTTCATCATAAATAAAAATTCATGGTCAACTGGCAATTAGTAACCGTTAGTGCTGAAAAAGACATCTGATGCACCCTATATTAAGGTCGACACAAATGCATTAGAATGCTTCTTCAGGTCATTTGAACTTGTCAATACGGTAGAGTGCTTGAAATCAAAAGGGCGATCCCTTTCAGACTCTAACCTTCAGACAATATGGGATAATGAAATCAAGAAGTCGAGAAGGTTGTTGAAATGGGATCCAAATTAGGAGTTCAGTTTATTGGTCCAGTCAATAAGGTAATTTGAGATATTTCAGAATTATAAATGAAGGAGGCTAACCCTAAGGAGAATTAAGTTAAATAGAAAACCACTATTCTCAGAGTTGGATGATTTTGTTCAGGATCAGTAATGGTGGTCTATCTCTTATTTATTGCCTTTTTAATATATTGTTTGTTTTAGAATCGATGTAGGGATTTGTTTGAATAGAGTTTTGTTGTATGGGATTGTCGGTCTTCACCGTCTTTGTGAGCATGGCGAAGTTTGAAATTTATATTTTCTTAGTCTCGAGAAGACATCACCTTTTTGCATGTCTAGTGTGGTATAATTCTTGGAGTAGGCTAATTCGAACTTCTAGTGGTAGGGGCTCATTACTGTCTAATTTTGGGGCTGATTGTAGAGAAGGGTATCTTCTGTTGTTTAAATTGTATTGAGGAATATAGATCATGATCTGCTCTTTATTTGGATAGGGTGTTCATATATCCTCGCTGAAGAGTGGAGGATTGGGATTTTTCTAGGTGTTTTAGATTAAAATGAGAGTTAGGGGCAGTGTCAATTGAATGGTGGAGTTAGGTCTTTTATAGGTGTTTGCTATGTAACCTCGAGGTGGAGCTGGACCCTTGATCTGCGTTTGATGAAGCCATGCAAGGAAACTACAATTTTGATCGACCAAAGATAACAACCAGTCGAGGTGGAGCTTAGCCAGAAAGCCATAAAATGTAGCACTTTAGTGTCTAAAACAGAGGCCGATGATCGGTCACCAAAATCTTTGCATTTTCAAAGGCTAATAGCAAGGGCGTGGTGAGGGGATTCGAGCCTAATTTGGTTACCGTTAGTATTTTGTTGAAGGATATGCGGGTAAAGTTATGCATGCAGTTCAAGTTTTTGATAAAATGCCTGAAAGAGGGCTTTTAGGGGATGGTGTTAGATATGAGATTCTCTGATATCTGGGTATGCCTCTAATTCAGAATCTTCTCTCTTCGATCATTTTATGGTTTTCGACGCTTAAGGAAAAACCTGTAAGTCTGTTTAAAAGTATTTTACAGTTTTAGAAGTGGACTAATGCATCCATGTTTGAGCTGAATATGGATGGCAAGGGTGGCAGACGTGAAAGAGGGCTGTGATTTTTCACTTCATTTTTTACTCTGTTACTGCTGCTCCTCCTTCGACGCTTTTATGTATAGAGCTTAGAAATCATAAGTTGTAGTTGAATTCATGTATAGTGCTGGACATAGTCGTCATGATCTAATGAGCACATTGATTTTTGAAGTCTATATAGGCAGGTTGTACACAATGCTGATACGTAGGATGTAGCAAATCTGGTCTCTTGTCTTCATTAAACAATTCATAAATGTATGTGTTGATGGGAATAGTTGGTTGACTAGGGGCCTGAAAGCTTATTGTAGCACAAAGCAATTTCTGTCAGGTTTGAAATCCGGCATACCGAAGAAGGAAACTCTGAGCAGTAGGATTTGATAAGGAATCCAACGTATGAAGATTAGTATCATTGAAGTGTTGATGTTTTAATAACAACACCAGGTCGTTTCATGTTCCTAATTCAAGAAGGCTGCCTGCAATTAGCAAATCTTAGGACTGCTGTTTTTGATGAAGTGGATATACCTTTTAATGATGAGGATTTCAAGGTTGCATTACAAAGTTTGATAGACTCTGCACCTATCATAGCACAATATCTATTTGTCACTGCAACTTTGCCCATAGAAATATACAACAGGCTGGTTGAAGTTTTTCTTGATACTAAAGTGATCATGGGACCTGGCGTGCATCATATAAGCTCTGGTCTTGAGGGGGTGAAAGTTTTTATTCAACCTCATTATTTGTAAAATTTCGTTCGGTCAACATTTAATGCCCTTACATCAGAGAAAGTTAGAGGTTTGTTTCTGGTGATGGCCGTTATTACTCAAAGGATGCTATTCAGGTATTGCAAATTTAAATCTAAATTAATGGTTATATATTTTTAAATATTTTTTCTGAAACTATCACACAATATTCCTATATTAGTTTGTTGTATTTTGTGCTTGCATGATGTATGAATATTAATTGCTACTGGTTTCTGGGTGAAGTAGATGGTTAATTTTCAAACCAGATACTTTATTTTGGAAGACCTTCTAAGTTATGTTGAATTCTCTCTTGTTCTGTTTCCTTTTCTTTTGAATATTATATTCTTTTGGTTTAGTCAATATCTATCATGAATAAGTTCTACAATTATATGCTTAGCAGAATCTAATGCTGGCAAGCAATGTTTCTTTTTCTAGACTTTCCTATTGAACTTTGGTCAGTGTTGAGAGATTCAGGCTTAAAGCTCTTAGCTTATGTAACCTAGTATGAGGTTCTAGTCAAAATTTTATTTTATTTTTATTTTTATTTTATATTATATAGCCATATAAAATTGCTATGCGTTCAATGCATGTATAACCTAGATAATATGTTCTACATGGATGCAATTGGGAGCTTCTAGAGTGCTTTCTTATGATGTCATCCTTTTCTGAAAATAGTATTATTAACTTGCTCCTTGATGCCTTTGATATTGGAATTGGAACTTCCTATTTGATGTATGTTATGAGCTCGGTCTTTTACTCAATGCAGCAATGGAGAAACCTAGGTATAAATATAGTCTTGATTGATGAATTTAAAGTATATTGTTTAACTTGGAGTTGAACGTAGGCACTCCCTATATATATATATATATATGTTGTGATTTAAACCTACTCCACCCTCCCCTCCTTTTCTTCATCCTTGTATCTTTAGGGCCAAATGTCATTTTTATCTAGTTTTTTAATGTTCAAACTTTTAGTAGATGATGTATGGCACTATTTTGACCAATCAATGTCTACATGACACTTCTCTCTAGTTTGTTACTTATCATTAACAACTGCATTGGCATCGAGAACAATTTTCCCTAATTCATACGATCTTACATGTACAAATGTTGTAGGAATTCATTACTGGCATCCTCCTCTTCTGACTGTGCAAACTAGCGGGTGAAGCTGAAAATCGAAAATCCATAGTATTTTCTTGTTTAGTTTTATATTTGTATTCGCCTCCTTCGTTCTTTTCATTCTCCGGATGACATGTATTCCTCGCATCTGGCAAAAGATATGTTGCACTAGCAGAAACACCGATAATTGCCGCATATGTCCAATTAATAGCACAGATGAATTACCCACCTTGAGAATTTGATCTGATTTATGTTTCAAAGTTGTGGACATGCATTTGATCAACATGGTTAAATAGTCCATGAAACTTCTCTAGTTAAACCAAAGTTACAATATATGGCCAGATACACTATTTCATCAACTTTATTTCTCAAAGTTATAGCAATTTAGGTTATATATATATATATATATATATATATATATATATATATATATATATGAGCCTGATGATTTTCCACTTGGTTACATTATTATTGATCAGTTTCATTTTAGAATTTGAAATCAGAATGCTTCTTTTCTAAGAGAAAAGTGAGAGCACGCCACGCTGCTTCTAAATAAGCGCGCGAATTGAAAAGATCGCTAGCCGCTTTCAAGTAAGTGTGCATAGTAAAGCGATCGCACGCCATGCCGCTTCCAAGTAAGTGCGCAAATTAAAAAGATTGCTAGCCGCTTCAAGTAAGTGTGTATAGTAAATCGATCCACAATCTCACTTCAGTTTCTAAGTTCGCAAAAGTCATTTTATAACCTTCCCTCATCTGGGGTGCAAATGTTAGCACATGCGAACTGCCACCACGTGAACCTCCCAAAAGTGAACTTTCATGCACGCTAACACCCAACCGCAACCCTCCGCGAACTTAACATGCGAGTGCTACCCCAGACCACGTGATGTCGCACAAGGTTCATACTGATAGCCAAGTCACAACGATACACTAAGAACACTTGTCTTCTCCTTTTGCACGTGTCCTTACCCCTTCCAAGTCCTTTTAAACCCTATGGGGCCACTAAAAAAACTAGACCAAAAACTCCTATTCTCACGACAAGAAAACACTCCCTCACACTCCCAAGCGACAGCGTCATCCTTCTCCTCCATCCCGTTCGGCTACCTCACCAACAAATTGAATATGTAGTATTTAAGCATACTTATCAATTATGACAGAAAACTATAGCATGTTAGAGTTACACACTTTACCATTTACACAATTATCAAATTTAGCAATTTAGAATGATTCAAAATAATTTGGTTTAGCCTCATGGTTACTTAGACTTGGACGAATACACACATTCACATAACCCCAAAGGGAAACAGAGAAATTACTAGGGCTAAACCAAATAATTCCTAAATGAAGTTTGGTACTGTAGCGCCTCTTTTTTCTTTTTCAAAAAAAAAAAATCAAATGAGATCGCTAAAAAGGAGTGGTAGTTTTTCTTTCGTTTGTTGGGAAAATATCTAGAAAATGAAGAGTTCTTTAAAAATTCATATTTTTGAAAATAATAAAACTTGGAGTCGCCACCGGTCACTGAGATAGGCTGAATACCATAAAACTATAGATTCGTTTGAAAGTAGGTTCGAGAGTCGGTTACGGATGGGGAAGGTTTTGGCACCCCACATCGCCCAAAAATTGATACCAAAAGAAAAAAATATAATTACCGCTTTGTTAATATTAAATTCTCTGAATTAAAGTGACAATTAAATTGAAATTTGGTTATACATACGAGTAAATTTTAAGGGCTCCGATATTCGAGAATAAGCGAAAACTACCACCACTACGTTTGATACTAGCCAAGCTTATCCTCGAATAAAAAGACACCACATTGACAATTTATATTCTAAATATGCAACGTAACACATTAAATTCAAACAAGAAAATAACCGTACAATAATTAAACAATAGCCTACCGAACGTACTGTACCTATACATATATTATTCTTTATATACCAAATGCATATATATATATAATATAATATATATTATATTATCTTACACAACATATATATTTATTACATACATATCAAAGCACAACATATCATACATTATATACATGTATTACGTAAGAAGGAAAAAATATTATAAAAAACAATATAATACAATAGCATATATTAAAAAAATAAACAATATATATATATAATGGTTTAGTATAGTAAAGTATATATATATATAAATATATATATGTATATATAGCATATAATATATATTATAAAATAATATTGTGTACAACATATATGTATAATATATGAAAATATATGTATATAACATATGATATAAAGGAAAGTGAATACGAACGATTTCGAATAAAAAAAGTACATAACCTGCACAAGTAAATGAAATAAAGTAACATTTAAACATAGAATAAATGGACTAATATAAAAGAAATAAAATGCAGGGCTAAAATTAAATATGTAATGCAAGGGACCAAAATAAAAACAAGCAAAAAGAAGAAAAAAGATTTTTTGGGATTTCAGACCAAATTGAAACTGAAAAGAAACCCCTAGGCCCGAATAAGGTATTAAGCCACTGATTTGAGGACCGTAATGAAACAAAACCAAAATCTTAAAGGGCCACAAGGGGTATTTACCCACTTAAAAAGGAATTAAATTCGAAATAAGGGTGAGATTAAAAACGACTTTAAAAATCTAGGGACGACGGGGTAATAAAAATAAACGGAAGGGTAGCGGAGCAAATACTATAATGCGGAAGGACCCCATAGGTGATTATCAGGGGACGAAGGGATTTAAAATGTGATAAAACCACTTTTATAAAGGGATTGAGTATAAAAATTATTTTTTTTAAACAACCCATTTATCCCCTTCACCCAAAATAGAGAGCTGAAATGCTCTGAATTTTTCCTCACCGTTCTTTTAAGAACCCAAAAAATCGACGACGGCCGCCAGTCTCCACCGCGTCGGACACCGTTTGCCGACAGCCGGCGAACCCAAAACCTCACCCAAAAGACTCATTTTTACTCCCTAAACCAAGATCCGACCCCGAATTTAAACAAAACGACCTTGATTTACCTAGATCTAAAAAGTTGAAACCTAGTTTTTACAAAAATCTTTTCAACGCTTATCTCCTCGCCGGTTCACCATGCATGGTCTCGGGGAGGCCACGAGGCTTATCACCGATGGACGGAGCAGAACGACCACCAAGGTAAAAACCAAACCCTAAAGCTCTTTTCTTTTTATTTTATATGCTTCGAAAATAAATAAAGGAGAAGATACCTCTAAAATCCTTGAGGTCTTTTTTTATATTGATTACTTGTGAAAATCCCAATCCTCTTTAAAATTGTCTTAGGGATTTTATTTATATCCTTATGATATTACATGATTTTCTTTAAATAAAATACAAATAAAAATTCTCATTGGCTGCATGAAAATTCTTGTTTGTATTCACGCTCATCCTCTAAATTTGTCGGTTTGTCTATGATAATGTACATTTGTATTTATCTGACATCTTGTGTTTTGGTTGTATGTGGCCGGTGGTTCTGACTCTTGTTTTTTATTGCATGTGATACTGTTGAGGAGGAGGGATCACTGGAGAGGCACTAGAACGGCTGTCGTATGGGCGTGGAGCAGTAAACTCGGATCGATGTGGTGATACTGGACGTTCAAGATCGAGTGCGTAGGGGCTATACGCGCGCATGGGGAGTGTGAAGGGGCATAATTATCGAGCACGTGGTGAATTCCAAGAGGCATCTTATTTCCTAATGTTAGATCTGATCCAGATCTAACGGTTGTCGGTGAGGTGGCTGCACAAAGGAAGGCATGGGATGAGGATTGATTTAATGGATTTAATTGAGATTAATTGATGAAATAGTGAAAGACCCAAATTGGATCTATTTTCCAAAGATGAGGATTGATTTAAACATATAATGGATGTTTTATAATATTGTTAAGTCGTTGTTAACAAAGGAATCCCAAAACTCTTGAATCTCTAATTGATTAGGTTGTTAGATTGGTGTTTTTGTGGAGTTGTGGTGGCTGTGTAGTTGTTGGAAGTATTTGGATGAAATAATCCTATTTTAAGTGTTAATTGATGATTATGGAAGTGTTAGATTGTTAGTTTGTGGCTGGGTTGTGTTTGGAAAGGTTTAGATGATGATTTCGGTTGTTGTGATTGAGTACTTGTGAGAGGATTGTGGAAGTCTTGAGGATTTGTTGTTGCTGTGTTTAGAATGCATTGAGATGCATTAATCCTCTGTTGCAATGTGGTTAAAACATGAGAGGTTGATCCGAAGGTAATCGGTGAAGCGTTGGAGGCTTCTGACGTTTGATTTTGCGTTGGCGAATCAAGGTTTCACTTATCGGTGAGTGAGAACTTGGATTCCAGCTTTGGAATGTTTTAAAAGGTGGTTTATGGGAGTTTAAACTTAGCTTGAAATGCTGGTTTAAACTCGGAAGTAAGTAAAAGTGGTTTATCTCTCTCTGTCGTGCTATATTGAAATGGTTTTATGCACTTGTTTTGATTTACATATTACCTACTGTTTAAGCATGACTTAAAGTATTTGAGATACTATTTTTTATCATGAAATGATGGTGGATACATGGGGTAAGTGATCCATGTAAGTATATGGTTTATACTTGTGTTTTAAAGCCTGGTTGTTGCTTTGGAAAGTTGGTTTGGTTAATGCTTGTTAAAAATAGTGAGGTAAATGGTTAATTATATTGGCAAGTGATGTGGTTTTAAAATAGTTATCAGATATAGTTGGTCGGCCATAGGATTGATAGTGCACTATAATAAGTCACCTTGGATGTTGAGGGGTTTTGATCCGTGTACGTAAACTCCATCCAAGTACCCTAACAGTTGAGGGGTTACATGGTACCGTAAACTCCCGTTAGTGGATTAAGTATCTAACCGATGAAAAGGGTTGGAGTCCCCGTGGGTTGAAAGAGTACCCGGTCGTGAATGTACCGCGATTGTGATTGTATCGGTATTTCAGTTGAGATGGCTTGAAGTGCTGCGAGGACACTTGTTTGAATCCGTATATCCGATGAACTATTTTATAAAATAGAACTTGGTTAATGATCACTTGTGAGCCAATATAATTGTTAATGTATCATTGAAAGGTTTGCGTTGTATAATGTGATTTATACATGTTTACTCTTTAAGCTTTGTATATGGTAGTTATGCATGGGAAAGCTTAAATTGAGGTTTAGCAATGGGACTTTTTGTTGGTTAATGATACATGTTGCATGTGGTTTAATATGCTAGTTTTGAAAGCGTTAAAGTGCATGGTTTTAAAGGCATGATGTTTTATACGTTGATAAACATGGTTTGAAATGGGATTTTTAATGTGTTGATGGAAAATGGATTTAAATGCATTGATGGTGTGTTGTTTGTGAGCACTCCTCACTAAGCCTATTGTGCTTACGCTCTCTTTGTCCATCAATGCAGAGAACTAAAGGTTTGGGAGGCAGCGGGAAGCAAGGGATCTTAACAAGACTTGGTAACCAAAGTATGTTTTTGGAACTAGACTATAAGTAATAAGGGCAATGGGGTTTTCGTTGTTGTTTTGGGAAATATTTGTTAAACTCATTGTTGAACAAGTTTGTTTTGCTGCTCTTGGATTGTAAATAGCCATTTTGGTTTATTTTGGTGATGGTTTTGAAGTTTCATACTATGTTTGGTTGGTTTTCTAGGAAGCATGCCTCTAGTTTACCATTCGATGCAAGATGCCATGAATTAATGTTGAACTTGTGTTGTTGTGATGTGGTTTGATCCTTGAATAAGTTGGATGTATGTTAAAAGCATGCTAGGGTGTTTTGCCATGTTCACAAGCATGTAAACCAGTGAAAAAGTACATTATAGGTCTAGACGTACCGGTACGGGTGTCCCTATTTCGATATGAGTAAGCCATTTCAGGCTTAGCGTACTGGTACGCGGGCAATTGTTTCGGTACAGGCCAAGGCAAAATTGGCCAGTGTTTCGGTATGGTGGAAGGTGTTTCGATACGGTCTAAGGGTTTTGTGAGGGGTGTTCCGATACGTGGGGGCGTATCAAAACGATAATTGGCTACTAGAATTCTAGGGCTTTAAATGATAGGGGCGTATCGAAACACCAGTGATCGTACCGGTACGGTGGAAGTTATTTCAGTTATTTTGGGTATTTTCTGAAGTTCTGTTTTCTTACGTTTTGGACCCCAAGATTTGTGAATGTAATTGTGTGAGCTTGGATGATCGTTTTAATCTGAAATTTGACATGGTGGCTTGGAATCTGATTAATTGAGGATTGGTAACTTAAATTTCAGTATTGGTCCCTAAAATTGTTGAGTTTTGCAATTTAGTCCATGGATTGTATGTTATACAATTGAAGGTCTTTCCATGATCTGTTTCCTCTATCATTTCACCCGCTGCAAGTATGTACATGTAGGATAATAATTACGCATCTAGATAAGATAAAAAGAAAACAATGGACCGACTTTTTATAACTTTCTCCGGTTTGTTTCGGTAAACCTAATGTAGTTCTCTCGATTTGGTCGGGCGTCTAGGCCGAGACGAGGGGGTTACATTTGTTGGTATCAGAGCCAGGTTACGAAAGGTTGGGATATTGATGCTTGATTGTATATCATTGTTGTTATGCTCGGTGATTGAATATGCATGTTGATATATATATGTTGGTATAACTGTTGTGATGATGTAATGGGTTATAGTTGTTGTTCGCTATGTACGGTGATTGTGATATGTACGTTGATTGCTTTATGCCATGTTCGGGGGGAATACGGGAAATCATTACCTTATTATTATAGTTTAAAATATTTTAAATTGAGATGGAAGTCATGGATCCTTGCTTGAAGCTGGCCTAACGGTGTTGTTTTGAAATGTTTATCATGCTTTAGATATATTTTTAGCACGATGAGACCGAGGAAAGAGTTATGGTTTGGTACGATTGCTGCTGCTGTTGGCAGGGAAATGAGGAGGATGTTATACCTCCTAGAGGGTTGCCACCGCCCCCACCTAATCCACTTGAGGGAGTGGAGCAAGTGCCACCTGAGCCAGCTGGGTTGGGGTTGGGCTATGCACCGTTGATACAGGCCATGACTAATGCTTTTCAAGTAGCAATTGCGGGTGTTCAAGTGCCGACACCAGTGGTTGGGCAAGGTTTGTCGTTAGAATGGCTTCGCATTCTGGGCGGAGTTGAGTTTCGTGGTCTAGCACCAGAGGCTTCTGAGGACTGGTTGGCTAGTACAAAGAGGATTCTAGAGCAGATGGGTTGTTCGGATACCTGTAAGCTAGGTTGTGTCGTATCCCTATTGCAACGAGATGCTTATAGCTTGTGGACTACTCTAATAAATGGGATGGAAACCACGAATGTGTCTTGGGAGTTCTTTTGTAGCGCATTTCGAAAGAAGTATCTAGGGGTCCGATATCAAGACAAAGAGAGAGAGAGAGAGTTTATGGCTCTGGTGTAGGGTAGTATGTCTATTTCTGAGTACGAGGTACAGTTTGTGAAGTTGAGCCAGTATGCTCCCAAGTTAGTTCCTGACGAGCGTCAGCGATGTGAGCGTTGCTGTTACGGGCTAGTTCAAGATGTTAAGACATACATGCTTGCTGCTGATTATACGGATTTTGATGTGTTGGTCACGCGAGCCAAGGATGTTGAGCAAAATCTTGGTTTAGCTTTTGGATCTAGAGGAGTTAGCTCTGGTAAGAGAGTAGCTGATTTTGATTTTGGCGGTGGTCAGGCCAAGAGACATCATGATAGGAGGTTTCACCCGAATCAAAGGTTTGGTGGTGGAGTTGTTGGGTGTGGAGCGTAGGGACGGGGTGCCTAGGTTTGAGCTCCGTACAACACTTGTTGGGCTTGCGGATCGCGTGATCATTTGAGGTGAGATTTTCCATGTTTGGCCAGGGAAGTTCAAGCACCGGCGGCCATTGTGGCTAATGCTTGTTGGAGTTGTGGGTCTGGCGACCACCTGAGACGTGATTGTCCCTTGTTAGCGGGAGGTAGGCGAGGTGTTGCACTTGTAGTGGCACCATAGAGAGGTCGTGGTCTAGGCCGTGGCCCATTTTAGCATAGAGATGTTGGGCAAAGACCGTGGCTCATACCGTTGCTATCCAGCCTGAGAGTGGTGAACCGGCTAGAGTGTATGCTCATCGGGGGGGCGTAACGACACAGATGTGATCGCAGGTACCTTTACCTTGTAATCTTTGTCGTTGTTTTCCTTGATTGATTCTGGATCCACTCATTCATATTTCTTAAGTGACCGTCCATCATTGTTGAGTGTTCCTGTTGAGTTTTTGGATGTTGGTATATTGGTAACTAGTTCTTTTGGAGAAACAGTTACAACCAGGAGGTTGTATCGGCAATGTCCTTGGTGGTGCAGGGGCATGAATTCGTCATGGATCTGATTGAATTGTCGTTCCATGGTTTTGACGTTATTTTGGGTATGGATTGGTTGAGTGAGCACAAGGCGGTGGTGGATTGTGAATCAAAAAGGGTTTCCTTGAGATTAGCCGATGATTATGAAGTTGTGGTGGTTTGAGAGAATGTGAAATTCTTGTCCAATGTTGTTTCGGCTACTCGAGTGGAGAAGATGATGTTTAATGGCTGCCAAGCTTATTTGGCGATTGCTATGAATCCTGAAGCCAAGGGAGTTCGGGTGCAGGACATTCGGGCTGTCTGTGATTATCTGGAAGTTTTTCTAAGGAGTTACCGGGTTTACCTCTGGATAGGGAAGTGGAATTTCGTATTGAGAAATATGAGGGTACAACTTTGGTGTCCATTTCTCCCTATCGAATGTCACTGAAAGAGTTGAAGGAGTTGAAGTCGCAGCTCCAGGAGTTGTTGGAACACGGGTTCATTCGACCAAGTGTTTCGCCTTGGGGTGATCCGGTTCTTTTTGTGAAAAAGAAGGATGTTACATTGTGCATGTGTATAGATTATCGATAGTTGAATAAGTTAACAGTGAAGAACAAATACCTGTTGCCGCGGATCGATGATTTGTTCGACCAGTTTCGCGGGGCAGCGGTGTTTTTGAAGATTGATTTGAGGTCGGGGTATTACTAGTTGAAGGTTAAAGACGTGGATGTTCATAAGACCGCATTTCATACGAGGTACGAGCATTATGAGTGTTTAATGATGCCGTTCGGTTTGACAAATGCCCCGATGGCTTTTATGGACTTGATGAACAGGGTGTTCCATGAATACCTTGATTGGTTCGTGGTTGTGTTTATCGATGATATACTCGTGTACTCTCGTATCGAGGAAGATCACAAACAGCATTTGCGGATCGTGTTGCAAGTTTTAAAGGATAATCAGTTGTATTCCAAATTGAGCAAGTGTGAGTTTTGGCTCAAGGAGGTGATGTTCCTTGGTCATGTGGTATTTGCAGAGGGTATTCGTATTGATCCACAAAAAAATGAGGTCATTTTTCAATTGGAAATAACCTAAGACAGTTTTGGAAGTGCGTAGTTTTCTTGGGTTGGCTGGTTATTATCATCGTTTTGTGGAAGGGTTTTCTAGCATTGCGGCCCTGTTGACGAAGTTGTTGCAGAAGAATGTTCCTTATGTCTGGTTGGAGAGGCAACAGCAGAGTTTTGAGAAGTTGAAGGAAGTTTTGACACATGCTTCTGTGTTGATTCAACCCGAGTCGAGGAAGAAGTTTGTGGTTTACAGTGATGCATCGCACGTTGGGTTGGGTTGTGTGCTGATGCAAGATGGCAAAGTGGTGGCTGAAGCATCGAGACAACTGAAAGTTCATGAGCAGAACTATCCGACTCATGATTTGGAACTTGCAGCCGTGATGTTTGCCTTAAAGATTTGGCGACATTACCTTTATAGAGAGAAGTGTGTGGTTTTCACGGACCATAAAAGTTTGAAATTTTTGATGTCTCAAAAGGATTTGAACCGTAGGCAACGTAGATGGTTAGAGCAGCTTAAGGATTACGACCTGATAATCAAATATCATCAGGGAAAGCCAATGTTGTTACGGATGCGTTAAGTCGTATGGTAGCAGTTGAGCTTAGGGTGATGTTTGCAAGGTTGAGTGTGACGCGGGAAGGTGGTTTGCTGGCTGAGTTACAAGTTAAGCCTACGTTGTCACAAATGATCAAAGCTAAGTAACCGTTTGATGATTTTTGGTTCATAATGTTAAGGACATATCGGAAGGTAAGCCATCGGAGTTTCATTTTGATGATGATGGTGTTCTGTGCTTTAAAGGCCGAATAGTAGTGCCAGAAGTTGCGAAGAATTGGCATACTATTCTGGCGGAGGCACATTTTAGTCCTTTTGCCATGCATCTCGGTAGTACCAAAATGTATCGTGATTTGAAGGAAAGGTATTATTGGGTTGATTTAAAAAAGGATGCGGTGGAGTTTGTATCCAAGTGTATGGTGTGTCAACGTGTAAAGGCTAAACATCAATTTCCATTTGGGTTGTTGCAACCATTGAGAATTCTAGAGTGGAAGTGGGAGAGAATCACCATGGATTTCGTGACAGGATTGCCATTGACACCGGCTAAAAAGGATTCTATTTGGGTGATTGTTCATCGGTTTATGAAGTGTGCATATTTTCTGCCGGTGCATACGATGTACACCTTGGATAAGTTGGCGGATTTGTACATCATTGAGATTGGCAGTTGCATTGGGTACCTAAGTCCATTGTTTCTGATAGAGATCTGAGGTTTACGGTAAGGTTTTGGAGATTTTTACATCAAGCTTTGGGATCAAGGTTGAATTTCAGTACCGCGTATCATCCTCAGACGGATAGACAGTCTGAACGTGTTATCCAGGTCTTGGAAGATATGCTGAGATGTTGTATTATCGAGTTCCAAGGAACCTGGGAGAAGCAACTACCATTGGTTCAATTTTCTTGTAGTAACAGTTATCAAGCGAGTATCTAGATGGCACTGTATGAGGCATTGTATGGCCGGAGGTGTCATACACCGTTGTGTTGGGCCGAGGTAGGGGAAAAACATGTTTCCTTAACACGTGTTGAAGGACGCGGACGAAAAGGTAAAGCTTGTTTGTGAGCACTTGAAAGCTGCTGCGGATCGCTAGAAATCCTATACGAATTTGAAGTGTAGGGAAGTTGAGTATGCGGTTGGTGATCGTGTGTTTTTGAAAGTGTCACCGTGGAAAAAGGTGATGCGGTTAGGACGTAAGGGTAAGCTTAGTCCGAGATTTATTGGACCATATGAGGTTGTGGAGCATGTGGGTCCTGTGGCTTATCGGTTGAGGTTGCCTCCTGAGCTTGAGAAAATTCATGATGTGTTTCATGTTTCGATGTTGCGGAGGTATCGATCAGATCCATCGCATATTATGCCGGTGGAGGATGTTGAGTTGAGGCCAGATTTATCTTATGATGAGGAACCTGTAGAGATCCTTGATACTAGCAGTAAGGTTCTGGTGGCAAGACGGACGAGCTTATTAAGGTGTTGTAGAGGCACCGCGGTGTTGAGGAAGCCACGTGGGAACGCAAGTCGGAGATGCTGGAGCAGTTTTCGCACCTATTTCCTCCAGGTAATTTTGAGGAAAAAATTTCTTAAGTAGGGGAGACTTGTAATGCCCCAGTTTTGGGCCTAGCGGTTTTGAGGTTTATTAGACGGTCCGGTGGACCGGGTTAGAGATCCGAGTCGGATTTAGGGCCGTATATTTTTTGATAAGATAAAAATATGGAAAAATGGTTAAAAATCATTTTAAAATATATGATTAATATTGGTAAAATCAATTTTGGAAAAATGAGATTTGGAAGTATGACATTTTGGCTAGTGACCAAAATGTAATTTTTGAAAACTATTTTTAAAGGTGACTAAAATGAAAAGGGTCAAATTCTTAGAATCCTTAAGGAGCTATTTTACCAAGTTTTTTTTGATGATTTCTCCCTTCAATTTAGTCATTTTAACATGTGTTTTGAAATTTAATTAAAAATGATTTTAGGATATTAAAGTTAGATATTTCTTTTAAACCAATTTCACGCAACTTTTCTCTCAATTTTTCTCTCCACTTCTCTTCTGCCAAACACTTTTACTTTCAAAAAATTCCAGAGGTAAGAGACCTATATTCTTAATTTCTTGATTTGTAATTGTTTCTTTATCATTGATTTACCAGAATCTTATTGAAACCTTGTGTTTTCTAGCTTTAAACAAGCCAATTGAGGGAGAAATCACACAATAGGGGTAAGGTACATGATCTCCTTTATTGAATGGTTCTTTATTGATATTCCCAACTATTTGATCCTTGATTTGTAACACCCATAACGTATATCCATAATACGAAATATACATTACAGATGCTACTACAACATATACTAATTTTTTTTTATAATTCTTCGATAAACATCATTTTCTATAAAATTCCAATTGAAAACAATTCTAGACAATTGTAGCTAGTTTTAACCCTGAATTGATTTTTAAACATAAAATTTAGTTATTTAAAAGAAAATATTATTCAGGGTGAAAACATCGTTTGTTTCCTAGACCCTTTCTTGATTATAAAAATTTTGAGCGATAAAATTTAAATTCTGGTTAAACCATTATTCTTTTGTCTTACTGATAATATTATTTCATTTTCATACTCCATGTATTCTTGTATTGTCATACTTCGGAAAATATATACTTTAAAGCTTGCAAAACAGTTTTCTTGAAAATGTAATTACTTGCCCACTAGTTCTTGACTATTTTAAAGATGTACGTACTTTCACTTACCGATAACTTGACTTCCATATGAGTGGCTCCTCCTTGCTAATTCTGATATGAAGAACCTACGTGTGAAATAAATCATACGCTAAGTACGAACTTAGTGAGGCAATAATCTTATTTATCAAATCATAAAATAAAGCAATACATGTTATACATTAACCTAGCATGGATTCTGTCTAAGGTAATGTCATACTAACAAGGTTTTCATAGTCAGTCAATATTCATGTGCAAGTCATAATTTTTCTAACTTAGTCTAGTTTCCAACACTCCATTATTTATTACCAAGTAAATCTTATACATGGCATATTTCATACACATGGCATAATTCATATGCATGACATGGTATATATATATATATGACAATTCATATACGTGGCATGATTCATATACATGACATCATTCATATACATGACTTAATTCATATACATAACATGATACGTGTTCATGGCATAATTCATATGCATGGCATAATTCATATACGTAACATATTTGTATACATGACATGATTTATATCATAGCTTATTTCATAAATATGTGACATTCCTCGTATACATGGCATAATTCATGTACTTGGCATAATTCATATACTTGGCATAATTCATATACCTGTCATGATTCATATACGTGGCATAATTCATATATATAACTTGATTCATTTACATGACATGATTCTTTTACCTGACATGATTCATATACGTAACATGATTTGTTTACATAACATGATTCTTTAATCATTGCCCAAAGTACGCTATATGAGATCGAGGTACGCGAGGCATCTTGAAATGACATCATAGTGTCTAACATAAATGTAAAGATGAATACATACTCGGGGACGCTCTTTGCTCCTCATAAACATAAAACACCTCGACAGTGCACTCGGGCACAATGGGCGTAGATCCCCAGGGTACATGTGGCACAATCATTTTGTCACAATCTCTGTTTGATAACATAAACATGAGGGTGCAGCTGCTAAAGACTCTATGGCGTACCAACTATACCATGGACTCTCATACACAATACTTGGGCATTTCTTTTCTCATCAATCAATCATCATAATCAATCATACATATAGACATTTCATATTTCATGCTTCATCATAAATATTCATGGTAAACATAAATCATCATTTATGCAAATAATAATCCGTACCTGATATTCCATCAAGCTTGCCATGTCGAGCAATGTATCATATCATGTATTATAGAGAAATGCAATGCCATTTTTCAATGTAAAGCAAACATTTAAAAACGCACTCACATTGGCCATTTATTAATATGCCTCAATAAGCTCTATTGATCCTTTCCTTTATAGAACCTCGAACCTTCTTTTTATTTGAATCCAGCTTCATTTATTCCATGAATATAAATAAAAATTTGTTAGATTCACCTCTAATAATATTTTTATCAAACTATCTCATCATTCAATATTAAAATTTTTCCATAAATTTCCTTTCTTCCTTATACTGTCAAAAACCTCATTTTGGTCCTTAATAACCATTTCGAACTTCAAATAATTTTTCTGAACTTGCTAACCAACATTAGATACAAAATATCTAAATTTGTATTTTCAGGCAGTTTTGTACCACCTTCAAAGATTTATTTCTATAAAATAATCTAAAACTCGGAATTCGATTTCATTTATTCTGAAAGAAACTAGATTCAATAAGCTTTTCACCCATATAAACTAATAGCCCAGATTCAACTTGAACGATTTATGGAAAATTTTCAAAGTCAATTTCCAGTGCCAATTTCGGAACAGACTGTATACTGTTTTTCTGACATTTCGTTACTTAAAAATTCATATCTTTTGACCCGGAACTCGAAATTAGTTTCCGTCTATTGGAAACGAAACTAGACAAACATATCTTTATTTCGGTATAAAATTCACTATCTAACCATTTTTGTATAATTTTTGGTAAATTTCAAACTTACCACCAAAAATCCAGTTTTTACACAGTTTCCATAAATAACTTCAACTTTTTATACTAACTTCTCCCTACTTTTCTACTTATATTTACCAAATGTTCATTATGGTCCTTAATGACCATTTTGGACATAAAATAATTAACAATTTCCAATACTCTCTCTTCATTTTGGACTAATATCCTTTTAGTCCTTAAATTTTATAAAAACGACATTTTAGTCACCACTTTTATATTTGTATATTTAATTCATGTACAAACCAAATATTTACTCATTTCTAGCATTTCTAGAAACTTTCCACTAATTTCCAATCTTTATCAATTTAACCTTCACAAAAATTCTTAGTTCAAAAAGGTCCCTAAACTTTCCTTTCTTGTCATTTCAATCCTTTTAACTCCCTTTCACACTTGAATCATCAAATCCATTAAGAATTCATAAATTCAAGACCAATCCTATAATTTTTATGAATTGAGAAAAAGGTTCCCTAACTTTCTTGAAATGCCGAAATGGTTTCCCAATTTCCAAAAATTTTCATTTTGGTCCCTAATCATCAATTCTTACTATTTCAACCATAATTCATCATTCCAATGCTAAAACAAAAATTTAATAATTTCCCTTAATTTCTTAAACAATTTGAAATGGTCCCTAAAATATCATCTTAGAAAATTATTCAATCTAACATTAAAATCAAGCTTACAACACCATATTCTATTCAATTTCTTCCTCAATTTAATTCCCTAGCCAAAATCCCCAATTCTTAGGGTTAGGGTTTATAACATTGGACATGGAATTAATCCAAATTCAAGCTTGATTCTATGTTTATAACATCAATTATACACAATACAACTTCAATTCCATCATATACTATCAAAATCATAATCATCATTATCCATGAACATAACTCATGCTAAATTTTATCAAGCAAAATTACCATCAAATTGTAGAGAATTAAGCATAGAACAATTTACCTTGATTTAATTTGCTTGATTCTAGCTTTTGATCCTTCCCCCTTTTATTTTTGATTTTTTGAACAACCCTCTAAAGGATGAACAAATTTTTGTTCATCTTTTAGATATTTATCCCACATGATATAATTAAATGAATATTAAATCCATTTAATTAGTGAATTTACCATTTTGCCCTTTTAATCCAATGGCCAAAATTCAATCTCATCAAAAATCAATGGCCATGATCTATTACAAGTGTTATTATCCTTCCAAAATTGCCCTCAGTATTTCAAAATATTTCAAAAATGCCATCCATGACAAATGTCCAATTTTCCCTTCAACTAATCTTTATTTACAACAAGTCTTGAAAATTACCATTCCATTAAAATTGAATCAAATTGGTTCCAATCTAACCGGCCTCCTTCCAAAATATCTTGGATATTTATTTATGATATCTATTCGATCAAATATTCGAATTTCACTCACTACGATTTCCAAATTTTCTTACTTTGAACTTTAAAGCTTTATAGCCACTAATATAAGCATCGTACGAAAAATTCGAGTAACATGAAAGTGTCACTCTTGGGGGTGAACTATTCATTTACGGGATTAACTTACATAATTTTTGGAAATTACGCTTTGGTCCTTAAACTTTTCCAAAGTTTAAACTTTAACCCCTAAACTTTCAAAAATTACATTTTAGTCACTGAACAAAATTTGGGATATTACATGATTTATGGTATATAATCTGATTTTGTGTTTTTAAATTGATTTAATGGATTTAATTGCGATTAATTGATGAAATAGTGAAAGATCCGGATTGGATCTGTTTTCCAAAGATGAGGATTGATTTTAAACATATAATGGATGTTTTATAATGTTGTTAAGTCATTGTTAACAAAGGAATCCCGAAACTCTTGAATCTCTAATTGATTAGGTTGTTAGATTGGTTTTTTGTGGAGTTGTGGTGGCTATGTAGTTGCTGGAAGTATTTGGATGAAATAATCTTGTTTTTAAGTGTTAATTGATGATTATGAAGTGTTAGATTGTTAGTTTGTGGCTGGGTTGTGTTTGGAAAGGTTTAGATGATGATTTCGGTTGTTGTGATTGAGTACTTGTGAGAGGATTGTGGAAGTCTTGAGGATTTTTTGTTGCCGTGTTTAGAATGCATTGAGTTAATCATCTACTGCAATATGGTTAAAACAAGGGAGGTTGATCCAGAGGTGATCGGTGAAGCGTTAGAGGATTCGGACATTTGATTGTGTGTCGACGAATCATGGTTTCGCGTATCGGTGAGTGAGAACGTGGATTCTAGCTTTGGAATGTTTTAAAAGGTGGTTTATAGGAGTTTAAACTTAGCTTGAAACGCTGGTTTAAACTCGAAAGTAAGTAAAAGTGGTTTATCTCTCTCGGTCGTGCTATATTGAAATGGTTTTATGCACTTGTTTTGATTTACATGTTACCTATTGTTTAAGCATGACTTAAAGTATTTGAGATACCGTTTTTGATCAAGAAATGATGGTGGATGCATGGGGTAAGTGATCCATGTAAGTATATGGTTTATACTTGTGTTTTAAAGCATGGTTGTTGCTTTGGGAAGTTGGTTTGGTTAATGCTTGTTAAAAACAGTGAGGAAAATGGTTAATTATATTGGCAAGTGATGTGGTTTGAAAATTGTTATCGGATATAGTTGGCTGGCCATAGAATTGATAGTGCACTATAATAAGTTACCTTGGATGTTGAGGGGTTTTGATCCCTATACCATAAACTCCATCTAAGTACCCTAACGGTTGAGGGGTTACATGGTACCGTAAACTCCTGTTAGTGGATTAAGCATCTAACCGATGAAAGTGGTTGGAGTCCCCGTGGGTTGAAAGTGTACCTGGTTATGAATGTATCGCGATTGTGATTGTATCGCTATTCCGGTTGAGAAGGCTTGAAGTGTTGCGAGGACACTTGTTTGAATCCGTGTATCCGATGAACTATTTTGGGAAATGGAACTTGGTTAATGATCACTTGTGAGCCAATATAATTGTTAATGTATCATTGAAAGGTTTGCGTTGTATAATGTGATTTATACATGTTTACTCTTTAAGCTTTGCATATGGAGGTTATGTATGGGAAGGCTTAAATTGAGGTTTAGTGATGGGACTTGTTGTTGGTTAATGATACATGTTGCATATGGTTTAATATGATTGTTTTGAAAGCGTTAAAGTGCATTATTTTAAAGGCATGGTGTTTTATACATTGATAAACATGGTTTGAAATGGGATTTTTAATGTGTTGATTGAAAATGGATTTAAATGCATTGATGGTGTGTTGTTTGTGAGCACTCCTCACTAATCTAGTGTGCTTACGCTCTCTTTGTCCATCAATGTAGAGAACTAAAGGTTTGGGAGGCAGCGGGAAGCAAGGGATCTCAGCAAGACTTGGTAACCAAAGTATGTTTTTGGAACTAAACTATAAGTAATAAGGGCAATAAGGTTTCTGTTGCTGTTTTGGGAAATATTTAGTAAACTCCCTGTTGAGCAAGTTTGTTTTGTTGCGTTTATTTTGGTGATGGTTTTGAAGTTTCATACTATGTTTGATTGGTTTTCTAGGAAGCATGCCTCTAGTTTACCATTCGATGCAAGATGCCATGAATTGATGTTGAACTTGCATTGTTGTGGTGTGGTTTGATCCTTGAATAAGTTGGATGTATGTTAGGAGCATGCTAGGGTGTTTTGCAATGTTCAAAAGCATGTAAACCAGTGAAAAAGGGACATTATAGGTCCATACGTACGGGTACATGTGTCCCTATTTCAGTACGAGTAAGCCATTTCAGGCTTATCGTACCAGTAAGCAGGCAACTATATTGATACGGGCCAAGGCAAAATTGGCCAGCGTTTCGGTATGATGGAAGGTGTTTTGACACGATCTAAGGGTTTTGTGAGGGGCGTTCTGATACGTGGGTGCGTATCGAAGCGGTAATTGGCTACTGGAATTATGGGGTTTTTAAATATTAGGGGCGTATCAAAACACCAGTGACCGTACCTGTACAGTGGAAGTTATTTCAGTTATTTTGGGTATTTTTTGAAGTTCTGTTTTCTTACGTTTTGGTCCCCAAGATTTGTGAATGTAATTGTGTGAGCTTGGATGATCGTTTTAATCTAAAATTTGTCATGGTGGCTTGGAATCTAATTAGTTGAGGATTGATAACTTAAATTTTAGTATTGGTGCTTAAAATTGTCGAGTTTTGCAATTTAGTCCTTGGATTGTATGTTATACAATTAAAGGTCTTTCCATGATCCGTTTCGTCTATTATTTCACCCGCTGCAAGTATATACATGTAGGATAATAATTATGCATCTAGACAAGATAAAGAGAAAAAAAAGGGACCGACTTTTCGTAACCTTTCTTCGGTTTGCTTCGGCAAACTTAATGTAGTTCTCTCGATTTGGTCGGGCGTTTACGCCGGGTCGAGGGGGTTACATGATGACTAATGTGGCAAAAAGGAAAAAGTCTGATGTACAAAGAGATAAGGATGAATTGAATAAAATCCAAGGTATGATGGCCACCAATCAAGAACTCATATCTGAACAAGATGATTCTGGTAAATTCAAAAGTCGGTGACCTTTGCGATCGACATCAATAGGACACCCGAAGATGCAAAGGCTTCAATTTCAAAAAAAGTAGAGGTGAGCCAAAGAAAATCCAGAGAAGAGAAAGATAAAAAGAAGGCATTTCAAATTGTGATGGCCTACACAGATCTACTCCCGATACTGGTCAAGAAGGGTCTTGTGACTCCAGTTCAATCCAAGCCAAAAAAATCTATTTTTCCTAAAGGGTATGACAACAAGGGTAGATGTAATTATCATTTAGGAGGTACATGTCATACTACCGAAAATTGCGGAGCTCTAAGGAACAAAGTCATAAGCCTTGTCGAGGAAGTGCTACTGGGTTTTGAAGAGGGAATCCCCAAAGCTTCCAAAAGCCTAACCAATACTAGTTCACCAGAGCATACGAAGAGGAGCCATTTTCCAACGCTCATAATCCAGTACCCAGGAAAAAGTTTAAATTCTAGTGTCTAGCTTTCTGAGTCATCGTTGGCCGACGTCCAAAATCCAAGAGACAATGGTCCCTTTGATCCTATACCTATCTCGTATGGAGAGCTATATCTACAATTGTTGGAGGCACGGTTGGTGGTCCTATGTCACCTCACACCTATAAAACCTTCGTCCCCTAAATGGTATAATGCCAAAGCTCGTTGTGAATATCATGCTGGAATTAGGGGGCATTAAATTAAAAACTATACCTCCTCCAAGAGTGCATCATGTGGAAATTCGAGAAAGAAAATCAATATGGTTCAAATATCGTTCACCCAGCAGTTATGGAGCCAAAGGAGTCCAAAATTGAAGAAGATGAAAAGAGCCATTTGAGGCGTGATGCTCAAGCTAGTGGATCGAAGAAAGAAATGGATTGTCTGAAAAATGAACTGAAGAGCTTGCAAGAACAATATGAAGAACTTTGTTTGACTTTTAAAAATATTGATTTGGGCAATACTTTTGATCAATGGAAAGAAGGGATTAAAGACCTGAAAAGAGATGTCAAATTTTGGAAAAAGAGTTCTAAGACCAATGTGGAACGAGCTAGTACCTTGTCTTGTAATCTGTAAGCAATGGAAAATTAATACCTCGCCCTCAAGGAAGACTTGAGAAGTAGTCAAGCCAAGATTGAGACCTTGAACATGTGTATAAGTTTGTGATAGAGTATCGCAATCTTGGATTTGGAAGCCTTCAATCAAGTTGTTGCAAGAACTAGGAGCTTTAGACTCAATCAAGAAAGTTATGGGCAGATCTGAAAATTCAAGAGAAAAGAGAATGGATTTTCTTGAAAATTTCAGATTCAAGGTTCGAAATTCAAAAAAACAAAGATAAGAAGGAAAATTAGAAGATGTTTATCAAGAACAAAATTAAAAGGATTGAAAAAATTTAAGATGAGGATAGATAAAACAAATATGAAATTTCCAGCTTTGTTTATTGTTTGTGGAGATGGCGTGAAGGTTGAAAATGACGATGGCTTGCGATTTGTTGTTGTTGTTTTGTCCTCGGCACCCTCTTAGACGCAATTATCTAAGCAAGCAACCTCAAGTAGCTCTAACCCACCCTCCTAGATGCAATTACCTAGGCAAGCAAGAGTGTGAAGATGATCTCCCTCACAAGAACTCGATGATCTTATGTTGAAGATGGCTTCTAGACAAGTTTACCGAACACTTGCAAACTCAAAGAATACTAAAATCTCCAAAGAGAACTTTTTATTAATCAATGAAATCTGGATTACAATGTGGGTGAAGTCTCCTTTATATAGGCCATGGAGAAGTTTTAATCCTACTAAACTTAGGAATTAAATACAATAAATAAATGCTAAAATCTAATCTCCTAATTAGATAAGTAATTTCTAATAATAAATAAATGCTAAAAATAAAATCCTAGTTAAATAAATCTGATCCTAATAGATATTGCAGAATCCTATATTGATTTAAATTACAAATAATCAAATAAAATCTTGAAAATTCGTAATTATCCAAAAATCTCGTATAGGAATTTCTGCATGTGCTGTCTTCGCTAAAATAGACGTATCCTGAGATCCAGATGTCCGATTGAGGCGTTTCAAGATGCGTTGGAAAGCTAATTTGCATCTGGACAAGTTTTAAGAAGACATATTGACCCATAAATGCCTGGATCTCATTCGAAAAGTCATCGCAAGTTAGCTGACTTTCTAGACTTCACAAACAGATTCAGTTTCTTGTCCAAGATGCATCGTTTTGACCTCCTATGCGTGCATTGTTTTGGCCATTATTGTTTGCATCGAACAAATTCAGCTTCTTGTCCAATATGAGTAATTTAACCCCGCTCATGCATGTATCATTCCCCCACTCCTCAAAAGGATCCGTCCTCGAATCTAAATCGGCAATGAGAGAACAATCATCAACTTGAATTGAAAAGGCTTCTTTGTTGTATGTGGAGTGATCTAATTGAGCTCCTCTCAATGGTTCAACAAAATCCTGAAAAAATAAGACAACTCTACTCGAACATTTGTAATGACTAGTCAAAACAAAATCACTCGTCGCGTTCTTTTTCTTGTCTTTTTCTTTTGGGCTTTGCGTGACTTTTACCTCATATGTATTTTCACTCACCAAATTTGGGCCATTAATTTGACTTTTTTCACTCTCGGCCTCTTTACTCTCAGTCTTTTGTATCTCACATCCCATATCCCTCTCATAAAATTTACCATCAGTGTACAATTTCTGTAGAGGAGAAAGTGTTTCTAAAGGAATGGTAGGACAAGAATCAAATGAAGGGTTAGAATTACACTTACTTTCTTCGTGGGGAGGTGATGAGAGTATAGCAAGTGGACCTACTACTTCACACGAGGGATTATAAGCATTGTCATCTTGTCTAATGTGTTCACTATCACTATCCTTTTGTTTGGGAGATGGTTCTTCTCCATTATCAACATTTGCACAAATGCTAGAAGTAGAAGTACGAAGAGAATCATGTGTACCTTCTGGTTTTGGGATGTCTTCATGGTTGGTTGCCTTTGTGTGGTCAATTGATTCAGCCTTTTGCACTTCCAATCTCTTTCGTTTTATCCTCTCACACAGTTTTTTTGCTTTTGCTATTTCTTCATCTACTTTTTCCGGCTCTATTGTAGCAAACGAGAGCTTCTGGCCTTGGTGCACAACCGAGTATCCATTTGTATTGATTCGATGGACAGCGCCCCGATCATTTTTCCAAGGTCTTCCTAATAGCAAGTGGTGACTTCCATAGGAACCACGTCACACCATACATCATCACAATAGCTTCCAAGAGTAAAAGAGATTACACAACATTCAGTTACCTTCATATCCGGTCCGCTATTAAACCCTTGAAGATGATACGGCTTAGGGTGTTCTTGGCATGGTAGATCGAGTGCATCAACAATGAAGCTACTCACTAAGTTTACACGACTATCACCATCAATAATTAAAGAACATAAATTACCTTGTATCTTACATCGTGACCGAAAGATATTTATTGGTATACGATAACGAGTGTTGAAAAGAGAATAAAACATCCTAATTGCTTTAAGAATCCAAAGAAAAGGTTAGACACCAATAGAATTATAGTTGCAAGGAGAAAGAAGAGTATGCAACTTTTAGTCCTACTAACACAAGGAAACAAGAAGGTGTTAGAAGATGTGTAAGAAGCAATAAAAGCTAAAACAAACGAAAACTAATGGCTAAGAATGAAAGAAAAATAGAAAAACCCCGAAAACCCTAGAATTTTGCAGCAACTTGATCTACTTCGTTCGAGGTGTTCCCGATGTCAAACAATTCTGAAATTTTATGTGCTGACTCCTCCAAAGGTGTAGATCTGATCTGGAAATTTTTAGCTCAAAATTCGCTCGTTTGAATTTGACAAATTTTCCCTAATTTTTGAGTTTTTCACCCAAAAACGCCAAAATTCTTGTCAAGAATCGTCCCAAATCTGATACCAAATGATAGAGTAGTGCAATCTTGGATTTGGAAGCCTTCAATCAAGTTGTTGCAAGAACTAGGAGCTCTAGACTCAATCAAGAAAGTTATGGGCAGATCTGAAAATTCAAGAGAAAAGAGAATGGATTTTCTTGAAAATTTCAGATTCAAGGTTCGAAATTCAAAGAAACAAAGATAAGAAGGAAAATTAGAAGATGATTAATAAGAAAAAAAGTAAAAGGATTGAAAAAATTTAAGATGAGGATAGATAAAACAAATATAAAATTTCCAGCTTTGTTTATGGTTTGTGGAGATGGCGTGAAGGTTGAAGATGGCTTGCGATTTGTTGTTGTTGTATTGTCCTCGGCACCCTCTTAGACGCAATTATCTAAGCAAGCAACCTCAAGCGGCTCTAACCCACCCTCCTAGATGCAATTACCTAGGCAAGCAAGAGTGTGAAGATGATCTCCCTCACAAGAACTCGATGATCTTATGTTGAAGATGGCTTCTAGACAAGTTTACAAAACACTTGCAAACTCAAAGAATACTAAAATCTCCAAAGAGAAATTTTTATTAATCAATGAAATCTGGATTACAATGTGGGTGAAGTCTCCTTTATATAGGCCATGGAGAAGTTTTAATCCTACTAAACTTAGGAATTAAATACAATAAATAAATGCTAAAATCTAATCTCCTAATTAGATAAGTAACTTCTAATAATAAATAAATGCTAAAAATAAAATCCTAGTTAAATAAATCTGATCCTAATAGATATTGCATAATCCTATATTGGTTTAAATTAGAAATAATCAAATAAAATCTTGAAAATTCGTAATTATCCAAAAATCCCGTATTGGAATTTCTGTATGCCCTGTCTTCGCTAAAATAGACGTATCTTGAGATCCAGATGTCTGATTGAGGCGTTTCAAGATGTGTTGGAAAGCTAATTTGCAGCCGGACAAGTTTTAAGAAGACATATTGACCCATAAATTCCTGGATCGCATCCAAAAATTCGTCGCAAGTTAGCTGACTTTCTAGACTTCACAAACAGATTCAGTTTCTTGTCCAAGATGCATCGTTTTTGACCTCCTATGCGTGCATTGTTTTGGCCATTATTATTTGAATCGAACAAATTCAGCTTCTTGTCCAATATGAGTAATTTAACCCCGCTCATGCATGTATTAGTTTGTGTGGAGACATCGTTGCTGAATTAAATGATAATCAAGCTGAAATTAAAAAGCTAAAGAAGCAAGTGCAGGAGCGTGACGACATTCTAATGATGTACAAAGATCTTGTGGATGATCTCAAGAAAGCCTTGAAAGAAAATAAGGAGAAGGAGTATCTTCATGTTCAAGAGTCTTCGGAGAAGATAAAGAAAAAAGACAATTACATGAAAGATATTATTGTTGAAGCACGAAGAGTTGCCCGATAGGTGACAGACTTGGCTGATGGAACAACATAATTGAGTTAAAACGATAAGCTCCCCGAAGAAAACGAGAAGTTGGCTAGGCTCTTAGAGAAGTTACAGAAGCTAGGTACTAGAGCTCTACATTTTCTGTAACTCTAATATATGATGTAACATGATCTTTTATGAAAGTTGTTCTAAGATGTTCACTCAAGAATCAACCTTTTTTCTGCATTCATTCAGCATTGCATCTTTATTGCATTTTGCACTTTCAGCAACATAACATGTTCATTACATTTATCGCATTTCAATTCATAGACCGATTTTGGTAATTTACCCTAGGACATTCAACTTAGGTCCAATTAAATCCATCATTTTAGGATTAGATGACTAAATCCTTCTAAGCATAGAGTAAAAGAAAAGATCCACACTACAAAGAAGTTGAAAGAAAAATGGGGCAAGCTTTTTAGACTGGCTGTAACTTCAAAACGAGAGAAGTCTGTCTATTTCACACAAGGTGTGAGTTTAGTTTCTTTCAAAAAAATGAAAAAAAGATGAGAGAAAACCAAAATGAAGAGCTTTTGCCAAAACTGTTGTTTGCCGGTTTTAATAAAATAAACTTTATTTTACATCTCATTTGCAATTCATATTATTTGATTCTTTAAACATTTCATTATTTGCTATGAGTTGGTTTTTGTTTTCCCAAACATACGTACATATCATTTTTATCAGGTCCTTGAATTTCAATTGCAGGAGTACCTTTTATTCAAATCCAATGATCAAATTCGAACAACATATGTCTAAAAGAAAGCAAATGTTGCAAGGATACTGCTAATGTGAACATCTTCTGTTCTACTTTGCAGCTCAAGGGTTTGAAGACTAGCAGTTCTATATAGGAAGAACTCCCAGTCGAAAGAATCCATCTGTGACGCAGAAGGTTTTATATAGGAAAGACCCGTCGCGTTGAAGGCGAAGAGTTCTATATAGGAAGGACTCCGAGCTTTACCATCTCAGAGTGAAAAGTTCTATATAGGAGGGACTCGTAACTCGAGGCTTCAGAGTGAAAGGTTCTATATAGGAAGATCTTGTAGCTCCAAAATTGAAAGGTGGCGAAGTCCTATATAGGAAGAGCTTACAAGCCTGAAGATTCAGCTAAAGAAGAGCGGAGAGTTCCAGAAGAACACGTGATTCTGAAGCCAAAGACAAGGAAGTAGGTCAAAAATGAGTGCCTTTGATCTTTGCTTTGTTCTCGTTTCACAAGAACAACCAAAGAGGGGCAACTGTAATCACTCATTTTTTACCGGGTTTTAGTGTTATTAGTATTATTTTAATAGTAATATTATTAATATAAAATTAATGAAAAATTAAACAAATAATAATAAAAATATAATATAAAAAGTAAAAATAGTAAAAGTAAAAAAATTAAATTAAAAAGGAAATATTGCTTGGAGCACATAGCTCCACGTCATCACTATGCCCCCCACTTGCCTATAAAAAGGCAAGAATGGTGAAGAATTGGAGGCAGCAAGAATGAGTCGGCAGTGGCATGCCCAAAATAAGAGAGCTTGGCTCTCGGGTAGCCAAGGACCGGGGCAGTATCCTCGGTCCTATCCAGTTTGATTGGGGTCTTATTTTGGATATGATCTAGTTAATTTTTGGAGAGGTTGTGGTAGATCTCGGTGGGGTTCAGTTGGGTTTCGTCATTCGAGCTCCTAGTTAGGTATATTTTCTTCCTTTTTTATTTGTATTGTAATTTTTATAATTTAATAAAGTATTAGTTAATTTAAAATTGTATTCTTATTTTTTAGTTTGTATGTTTATTTATGTTTTAAATTAATATTTTATTAGATTTATTTTTATTTATGTGTTAGATTAATATTTATGAATGTTTTAGATTAGTATTTTATTTATATGTTAGATTAATATTTATGTATGTATGTTTTAAATTAGTATTTTATTTATGTTAGATTAGTATTTTATTATGTTAGTATTTATTTATATTTTTATCGCATTGTATTTATATTTGCCATGTTTTAAGTTACATAACATATATATTAATTGTCAATGCGGTGCCCTTTTATTCGAGCGTAAACGGGGCCAGTATCAGGCGTAGTGATGGTGGTTGGGCGTTTACTCTCGGATAACGGGGCTTTTAAAATTTACTTGTATATATAACTAAATGTTAATTTAATCGTCTCTTTAATCCAGAAAGTTTAATATTAATAAAGCGGTAATTATTAAAGTACCAATTTTTGGGAGGTGTGGGGTTGCTAATCCTTCCCCATCCGTAACCGACTCCCGAACCCAAACATTTTAAAATCTCTGGTTTTACGGTGTCCGGCCCACCTAAGTGGCCGGTGGCGATTCCATTTTTAAATAAAATACATTTTCTTAAAACCCCGCGGAATACACTTTTAAAATACCTAAAATACCCCAACACCTTAAAACCCGTTTTTTAGCGAACAAAGAAAGAGATATCGCTACACCATGTATGATGATTGGTATGATAAGAGCATGTGTTTAGGCAACTAGCGATAGCGCCACATGTTTATTTATCTCTCCTTATTGCTTGTACTAGCTTGGATGCTTATGTTTATGATTAGCATGAAGTATAGTAGAGTAGACGTGTGCCATTGAGGTTTGTAAGCTCTGCGCTCGAAATCGTTGTTTCCATGCGTAGGTTGATCGTTGGATCATGAGATCGAGGAGCATTATTGGTACGGGATTCTAGCCTGTGGTGATCTCCAGAGTACTATACTTGTGCTTATTGGGCTATGTATTCATAGGACCTTACGTGGTAGAGTATGTAATTCTTACTTTTAAAATTGTATTAATCAAGTCAAATATTTAAATGTTTTAAATTAAACTGGAGCTCCTTTGTAACGATTTAAATTGTTTATCTACATTTTCAACTTTGAATCTAAATGTTTTGGAAATACCTTGTTGGGCTAAATCTGTTTGCAAAATTTTATGGTTTTAGTTTGGGATTGAGGCCCAAATGTGACATTCGGGTCGAGGTTGTTACAGATTCACTACACGTTGTAAATTATTGATAGATACTGAAAATTTTAATGATCATTTTTAATAATTTAATAAATTTAATGATCATTTTGTGCTAATTTGATAAATTTTAATGACCATTTTATAGTATATCAAGAAATTTAATGATCATTGTATAATTTTTAAAAGTTCAAATGACTAAAAATAAATAAATATAATTTATATAATATATAAAAAATTTGGTTAATTAACCGTTTTGGAACCGAATTAACCGATAACTGAAATTTGAAAAAAAACCATTAACCGTTAACCGACTGAACCAAAAATTAACCGACCGATTAACCAAAAAAAATTTAGTTTGGTCGGTTAATTCGGTTAAAACCGAAGTTTGAACACCCCTAGGACCTTCATACTAAATTTCCTAGGTTTGAATCATATACATGACAACAAATATTTTCACGTAACACATGTCCCTTTCTTATTGAAAGTGGTGTGCATTAGATGATTTAATGACGGTATAGAAATAGCATCTATCATTGTCTTATTGGAAGTGATGTGTTTTTAAGAAATTTAACAATGGACTAGAAATAAAAAGGTTTTGTTAACAATAATGACTAAATTGATAGTTCGCTAAAATAGATGACTCAATTGAAGTGCATTTTTGTTGATTGGCTAAATTTATAATGCTATAAAAATTGAGTGACTACTTGGACAGTTTACACATACAAGGATATATGTTGGGTTTTAACCTTATTTATATACCTTAAAAACTCCACAATCTAAGTCCGCCGTAATATTTCTCCTCTAATTAGTATTTATGATGTTTAATAAGGACCTGATTTCTGTAACACCCCTTTTCGTATACATACGACGAGCACGAATCAGGAATGTCACAACTTTATTATCCTTAAATATACATGCTCTCAATTATCTTAGCATGCAAATCATTACCTGTGGTTACTCTTAACTTTGAATCTTTCCAGAAACACCAATTATTATGAAACCATAACGAACTTTAAAGGTCAATCACGACTCAAATAGGTTTAGCAAGTATACTTGCCATTATAATAATCAAACCTCAATAAGGATGTCGATATTGTGATTACCTGTTGAGCTTTCCATAATGATGCAATGCTCTTCTCACTCTCATCTTGATTTACCTACGTGTGCACAATCAATCACACGCTAAGTACGAACTTAGTGAAGCAATAAAGGAAGTTAATAATAATAATTTAAACTTTATTCAACTTCATGGCTATGTTTATAAAACATGATATATATATATATATCAATATAATAACTTTATATTGCATTGGTAGTGATTTACTACATGCCAATGCCATCAAACTTTCATGCTTGTCTATTTTTCATAACGTGTCATATATGCATAAATGCATCATGATCAATAGACATGTATTACCATCATGTTAATCATATATTATCATAATATAAACTGGATAAAAAAATTCTTACCAATATACTTGCCATTTACTTCAAAAGCTCATAAGCTTTTTCACCTGTTTATCTTTTATTAACCAATAAACCATAGCCCAAATATAAGCCTATGAGGACCCTGGGAACACGAGTCAAAACCGCACATAAGGTTATGCTAACCATCCGCACGTAAGGCCACGCTAACCATCTGCATTTAAGGTCGTGCTAATCATATACACTAAGTGTCCTTTATATACACTATAGTGCTAAACCGAGTATGCAGCGTGTTGCTAGACTCTATGGCATGCCAACTATACCCTGTCCCTCAATGGCTTACTTGGACATATTTTCCATATTTATTTCATCCATGGCAATGCATATCAACATAATTTAATATTGGATAGTTCATACCCGAAATAACATTCATGATACAACATCATATATAACTAGTGATTCATGCATTTATATTCAACTTGTGACATATTTAGAACATGTCAAATATATGATTATGACATAAATATCATGCTAAAAAAACAAGGTAGACTCATCGTAAATCTTCCTAATGATGTATAATACATCCATATATCATGTTAAGTATGTATTGCACTCACCTTGACCACTTAACACAATGCCTCATTAAATCTTAGTTCGATCGTTTCTTTCATAGAACTCGAACCTTCTTTGATTCGGACTTGACTTCATTAATCACATGAATAAAATAAAATATTTGTTAGATTCAAATCTAACATTAACTTAAACATGCTATCTAATATTATCATTTGAATATAAAATTTTCAAATATTTTTCCTTTCTTCCTTGTACTGTTCAAAACTCATTATGGTCCCTAGTGACCAATTTGAAATTCCAATAATTCTTCCGAGCTTGCTAACTAACATTTAAAAAACAAAATGTTTCAAATTTCATTTTCTGACAGCTTGCACTACCTTCAAAGATTTACCTATACAAGGCAGAATACATATTGGATCTTAATTTCCTTTATACTAGAGAAACTAGATTCGATAATGATTTTAACGGTATAAGCCACATAAATTAATAAATTTTACTAAAATTTTGAAAAGTCTTTCCATTCACGTCACAAAGTTTTCCAGGTAGAAACTGCTCTGTAATTTTTCTGACCTTCATTCGATTAAAAATTCATATCTATTAACTCAGAACTCGAAATCAGTCTTTGTTTGATGGAAACGAAACTAGACTAACAAATCTTTACAACGGTATAAAAATCATCATCTAACCATTTTTGTAGAATTTATGGAAAATTTTTAAACTTACTGCCATAATTCAAATTCTAACATGACTTTCCATAAATAACTTCTAATTTACACCAACATCTCCTTATTTCTCAACTTGTCAATTTAGTCCCATCACTTTACTTCAAATGACTAGAATAAATCTTGTATTCATATGTTCTCTTTACATCCTTCATCAAAATAAGCTTAAACCTTTACTCCTCTAATTTCTCTTGATTTGTCGAGATGGTCACCAAAATTTTAAATATAAGGATTCAAGCTTCTTAACTTTGTAAATTAGTCCTCCAATCAACATTACTACCTTAATACCATCATTTTAACTAAAAATCGGATTTACTCCTTCTATATACCCTTTTTGCTGAATAAACCATTCAAGTTTGACAATTTGTCAAAATGGTCACTAATGTGATTAATCATCAATTTAGCATTCTAACTTCATTTTCATGTATCTAACATCATTAATAATATAAATACATATCAAATTTGTCAAAATCAGATCTGGTCCCTTAATTTTGAAGTTTGCCAAAATGGTCTATGTGTATTTAACTTAGGGTTTTTATTCCAAACAACAAATCAAGCTTACTAGATCATTAATCCAACATCACAAACCCTAAGTTAGACTTGAATCCATAAACCCTAATCTTCTCTATACAAACCGAAATATGTAGGGTTTAAATCCCAACTCAATAACATGATTCTAACATCATACAAGCATGATTCTAACTTAAAATCAATAATGGATTCATAAAATCATAAAAGCCACAATTTGTTCATAAACCCTAATTTCTTCCACATATCAAATCTCATCAACCAAGCAAGTATTCTATAAATTATTTACATCAAAAGATAGAGCTCGAAGAGTAGAACAACTTTGTAGTTTGAAAGATTACATAAAACCCGAGATTCGGGCCTTAAATCGAGCTTGGAATTTTTTTTCTTCTTTCCTCTAGCTCCCATGGTACATGGATGGAAAATTTGTTCATATTTTTCTATTATTTTACACTTGTAACTATTAAATGAATTTTAAATTCATTTAAATAGTGAAATTACGAATTTAGCCTTTAAATCCAATGGCTAATTTAATCTCATCCAAAATCAAGGGCCAAGATTAAATCCATGCATATTTCATCTTCCAAAAATGTCCTCAACATTTCAAAAATATTTCAAAATTGCCATCCTTTCCAAATGACCAATTTGCCCTCCAACTAGTCTTTATTTACTAGTTTTTTTCAAAATTGCTATTCCATTATAATCTAACTAAATTAGTTCCTTCTCAACCGACCACTATTCCATAAATATCATTTTATAATTTTCCATGGCTTATGGAACAGTCTCTGAAATTTCAATTCAATCTGATTTCCTAATATTCACTAAATACTTCTACTACAATTTTACCTCAACCGAGCTTTCGGATTTATTCCAAAAATTCTATATTTCCACATTCGGAAAATAAATACTATTATCTCATAAAAACTTCCTTTCTTAAGGACTTAGAATGAATTTTCCTAACTCGGTCTATTATTCTGATAATTATCAAAATTCCTCCAAATAGTGGAATAACCATTTTGCCCTCAAATCCAGTGAATCCATAATGTACCACATGTCATCATGATCCAATGGCCTAGATTTAATCTTGAGTTAATATTTTACCAACTTTGCCCTTGTGATTTTCCAAAATTACGATCTTGTCATTTTTCATTCAATGGCTCATATTTAACATGGAAAATCAACTTAAATCCAAGGGTTCATATTCTTCCAACACAAAGAAAATATATTAGACATGTAAAATGACATAATTAACTTTGCCTTATCATCGTTCAAAATATATTGGATATTCGATTCGATCTGATTATCCAAATATTTTTCTAAACTTTATTGCTTTATAGCCATTAATACAAACTCCATACAAAAATCCGAGTAACATGAAAACATCATTCTTGGAGGGGAAATATTCATTTACGGGGTTAAAATACACAACTTTTGAAAATTATACTTTGGTCCCTAAACTTTTCCAAAGTTTATACTTTAGCCACAAAACTTTCAAAATTTACATTTTGGTCACTAGCCAAAATTGGGTTATTACAATTCTCCCCTTGAGAAAATTCATCCTCGAATTTTTAATACGTACCCGATTCAAAAAGGTGAGGAAACTACTTTCTCATATCTTTTTCTCCTTCCCAAGTCATTTTTTCGAATTTTGCCAAAGAACTTTAACAAGCGAGATCATCTTATTTCTTAGTGTAAGAGCTTTTCTGTAGAGTATAATCAATATAGGTCCAATATTGGAATAAATCTAATCCTAAACTTAGCCTCTTGATTAAGCGTCAAGCCTGACAGCTCCTCTTGGGCAACCCATTTAAATCTCACAAACAATAGAAATACTTTCCCAGCTTACCCTTGATGCTCAGTATCCATAGCATAAGTTAAATAATTTTCACATTGGTAACAAATTCCAAATTAAAACTCTGCTTGCTCATGCATGCCAATTATCACAACACTCACATGATTGGTTTTGTGGTTTTCTTGAATCTCCAACATTAATTATAAATGTCAGAGAGTTCTTAATTTTCCTTGTCCTGATCTCTTAGCAGAACTATGTAATAAACTCAGCTTGATATCTTTGCCGGGAATCCTCACCACCTTTTAGAAGTGGTGAAATACATAATGATTCACTATTCCTTTTTACGAGCTGTGACCTCTGTTTAGATATTTTCTCATTATGAACCCTTTGCATTGCCTTTGGCATAAATTACTGCTTCGTGAAATTTTGAAATGCATAGGGAAATCAGTACTTCTTTGTACCTGACCTCCAGCCCTCTATGAGCTGTCATAACAAGCTCTCTTTCTGTCTATAGGAAGCGATTAGAAGCAAATCAGCTCAGTTTATTAAACTTGTACTCATACCCGTAAATAATTCAATTACCCTAATTAAGATGCAAGAAATTCTGTTGCATCTCTAGGATAAACTTTGTTATGGAACACTTAAAGAAAGAACTTCTAGTTAATATACTTTTGAGTATGTACCGTAACATTACTTTATCAAATACGATTTAATCTTTCAGATGAAATAATACTTTTTCTTTGAGTCTCCTCTGATCATCCATACAAAGTTCCTTCAACATAACTTTTATGTCATTAAACCGTATATTAACAATCATAAGATCTCCATTAATATCTCTCTGAAAATCTAGTGTGCCAGAACTCTTAATTCTTTTGCAATCGATGCCTAAGCAGTTTGATTCATAATCGAATCTAATGTTTGAAAGAAAAACTCTTAATCCAGAACATGCATATCATGTTACGTAGGTGTCTCTGCACCATGCTAAACTGAAGGTAGAATATTATCATTAATCTTATCCCTCTTATGAATCTCTTGTTGTTCCACTCGCCTAAATATCCAACACAACTCTTTTATCCTCACACATTGGAATTTAACACTATTATCATAATGAAGTAAGCAATTGCATCCATTTCAACAAGTAAAATCATCAGTAATTCTAACATCCTAGTGGCATGTATACACTTTTGACCTTTACAGTACTTCGTTTAGCTCCAGAACTGGCTAAACCTATAGCTCTGATGCCAATAAATGTAACACCTCTTTTCGTATCCATATGACGAACACAAATCAGGAATGTCACAACTTTACTATCCTTAAATATACATGCTCTCAATTATCTTAGCATGAAACTCATCACCTGTGGTTACTCTTAACTTTGAATCTTTCCAAAAACCAATTATTATGAAAACATAACGAACTTTAAAGGCCAATCAAGACACAAATAGGTTTAGCAAGTATACATGCCACTATAATAATCAAACCTCAATTAGTATGTCAATATTGTGATTACCATTGAGCTTTCCATATTGATGCAATGATCTTCTCACTCTCATCTTGATTTACCTACGTGTGCACAATCAAACACACGCTAAAATACGAACTTAGTGAAGCAATAAACGAAGTTAATAATAATAATTTAAACTTTATTCAACTTTATGGCTATGTTTATATAACATGATATATATATAATAACCTTTATATTGCATTGGTAGTGATTTACTACATGCCAATGCCATCAAACTTTCATGCTTGTCTATTTTTCATAACGTGTTATATATACATAAATGCATCATGATCACTAGACATGTATTACCATCATGTTAATCGTATATTAACATAATATAAACCGGATAAAAAATTCTTACCAATATACTTGTCATTTACTTCAAAAGCTCATAAGCTTTTTCACCTATTTAGCTTTTATTAACCAATAAACCATAGCCCAAATATAAGCCTATGAGGACACTAGGTACACGAGTCAAAACCACACATAAGGTTGTGCTAACCATCCATACGTAAGGCCATGCTAACCATCCGCACGTAAGGCCGTGCTAACCATATACACTAAGTGTCCTTTATATACACTATTGTGCTAAACTGAGTATGCAATGTGCTGCTAGACTCTATGGCATGCCAACTACACCCTGTCCTTCAATGACTTACTTGGGCATATTTTCCATATTTATTTCATCCATGGCAATACATATCAACATAATTTAACATTGGGCAGTTCATACCCGAAATAACATTCATAATACAACATCATATATAACTAGTGATCCATGCATTTATATTCAACTTTGGACATATTTAGAACATGTCAAATATATGATTATGACATAAATATCATGTTAAAAAAACAAGGTAGACTCATCGCAAAATCTTCCTAATGATGTATAAAACATCCATATATCATGTTATGTATGTATTGCACTCACCTTGGCCACTTAACACAATGCCTCATTAAATCTTAGTTCGATCTTTACTTTCATAGAACCTCAAACCTTCTTTGATTCGGACTTGACTTCATTAATCACATGAATAAAATAAAATATTTGTTAGATTCAAATCTAACATTAACTTAAACATTTTGTCTAATATAATCATTCGAATATAAAGTTTCTAAATATTTTTTCTTTCTTCCTTGTACTGTTCAAAACTCATTATGGTCCCTAGTGACCAATTTGAACTTCCAATAATTCTTTTGAGCTTGCTAACTAACATTTAAAAAAAAAATGTTTCAAATTCCATTTTCCGACAAAATTGCACTAACTTCAAAGATTTACTTATACAAGGGTAATAATATATGGGATCTTAAATTCCTTTATACTGGAGAAACTTGATTCGATAAAGATTCTAACGGTATAAGCCACATAAATTAATAAAATCTACAAAATTATGAAAATTCTTTTGCATTCACGTCACAGAGTTGTCCAGGAAAAAACTGCTCTGTAATTTTTCTAACCTTCATTCGATTAAAAATTCATATCTTTTAACTCGGAACTCAAAATCAGTTTCTGTTTGTTAGAATCGAAACTACACTAACAAATCTTTACAATGGTATAAAATTCATCGTCTAAACATTTTTGTAGAATTTATGGCAAATTTTTAAACTTACTGCCATAATTCAAATTTCAACATAACTTTTCATAAATAACTTCTAATTTACACCAACTTCTCATTATTTTCTACTTGTCAATTTAGTCCCATCACTTTACTTCAAATGACTAGAATAAAGCTTGTATTCATATGTTCTCTTTACATCCTTCATCAAAACAATCTTAAACCTTTACTTCTCTAATTTCTCTTGATTTGTCTAGATGATCACCAAATTTCAAATATAAGGATTCAAGCTTCTTAACTTTACAAATTAGTCCTCAAATCAACATTACTACCTTAATTCCATCATTTTAACTAAAAATCAGATTTACTCCTTCTACATATTCTCTTTTTGCTGAATAGACCATTCAAGTTTGACAATTTGTCAAAATGGTCACTAATGTGATTAATCATCAATTTAGCATTCTAACTTCATTTTCATGTCTCTAACATCATTAATAATATAAATACACATCAAATTTGTCAAAATTAGATCTGGTCCCTTAATTTTGAAGTTTGCCAAAATGGTCCTTGTGTATTTAACTTAGGGTTTTGCTTCCAAACAACAAATCAAGCTTACTAGATCATTAATCCAACATCACAAACCCTAGGTTAGACTTGAATCCATAAACCCTAATCTTCTCTATACAAACCAAAATATGTAGGGTTTAATCCCAACTCAATAACATGATTCTAACATCATACAAGCATGATTCTAACTTAAAATCAACCATGGATTCATAAAATCATAAAAGCCCCAATTTGTTCATAAACCCTAATTTCTTCCACATATCAAATCTCATCAACCAAACAAGTATTCTATAAATTATTTACATCAAAAGATAGAGCTCGAAGAGTAGAACAACTTTGTAGTTCGAAAGATTACCTAAAAACCGAGATTCGGGGCTTAAATCGAGCTTGGAAAATTTTCTTCTTCTTTCCTTTAGCTCCCATGGTACATGGCTGGAAAAAGATGAATATTTATTCATCTTTTTCTATTATTTTATAGTTGTAACTATTAAATGAATTTATATAGTGAAATTACCAATTTAGCCTTTAAATCCAATGGCTAATTTAATCTCATCCAAAATCAAGGGCCAAGATTAAATCCATGCATATTTCATCTTCCAAAAACGTCATCAATATTTCAAAAATATTTCAAAATTGCCATCCTTGCCAAATGACCAATTTGCCCTCCAACTACTCTTTATTTACTAGTTTATTTCAAAATTGTCATTCCCTTATAATCTAACTAAATTAGTCCCTTCTCAACTGGCCAATATTCCATAAATATCATTTTATGATTTTCCATGGCTTATGGAACAGTCTCTGAAATTTCAATTCAATCTGATTTCCCAATATTCACTAAATACTCATACTACAATTTTACCTTAACCGAGCTATCGAATTTATTCTGAAAATTCTATATTTCCACATTCAGAAAATAAATACTATTATCTCATAAAAACTTCCTTTCTTAAGGACTTAAACTAAATATTCCTAACTCAGTCTATTATTCTGATAATTATCAAAATTCCTCTAAATAGTGAAATAACCATTTTGCCCTCAAATCCAACGAATCCATAATGTACCACATGTCATCATCCTTCATCCAATGGCCTAGATTTAATCTTGAGTTAATATTTTACCAACTTTGCCCTTGTGATTTTCCAAAATTACGATCTTGTCATTTTTCATTCAATGGCTCATATTTAACATGGAAAATCAACTTAAATCCAAGGGTTCATATTCTTCCAACACAAAGAAAAATATCTTAGACATGTAAAATGGCATAATTAACTTTGCCTTATCATCCTTCAAAATATCCTGGATATTTGATTTGATCCGATTATCCAAATATTTTTTTAAACTTTATTGCTTTATAGCCATTAATACAAACTCCATACAAAAATCCGAGTAACATGAAAACATCATTCTTGGAGGGGAAATATTCATTTAGGGGTTAAAATACACAACTTTTGAAAATTATACTTTGGTCCCTAAACTTTTCCAAAGTTTATACTTTAGCCACAAAACTTTCAAAATTTACATTTTGGTCACTAGCCAAAATTGGGTTATTACAATTCTCCCCTTGAGAAAATTCATCCTCGAATTTTTAATACGTGCTGATTCAAAAAGGTGAGGAAACTACTTTCTCATATCTTTTTCTCCTTCCCAAGTCATTTTTTTCAATTTTGCCAAAGAACTTTAACAAGCGAGATCATCTTATTTCTTAGTGTAAGAGCTTTTCTCAGAGAGTATAATCAATATAGGTCCAATATTGGAATAAATCTAATCCTAAACTTAGCCTCTTGATTAAGCGTCAAGCCCGACACTCCTCTTGGGCAACCCATTTAAATCTCACAAACAATAGAAATACTTTCCCACCCCCTTGATGCTCAAATTATCCATAGCATAAGTTAAATAATTTTCACATTGGTAACAAATTCCAAATTAAAACTCTGCTTGCTCATGCATGCCAATTATCACAACACTCACATGATTGGTTTTGTGGTTTTCTTGAATCTCAACATTAATTATAAATGTCGAGAGAGTTCTTAATTTTCCTTGTCCCGATCTCTTAGCGAAACTATGTAATAAACTCAGCTTGATATCTTTGTCGAATCCTCACCACCTTTTAGAAGTGGTGAAATACATAATGATTCACTATTCCTTTTACGAGCTATGACCTCTGTTTAGATATTTTCTCATTATGAACCCTTTGCATTGCCTTTGGCATAAATTACTGCTTCGTGAAATTTTGAAATGCATAGGAAATCAGTAGATTTCTTTGTACCTGACCTCCAGCCCTCTATGAGCTGTCATAACAAGCTCTCTTTCTGTCTATAGGAAGCGATTAGAAGCAAATCAGCTCAGTTTATTAAACTTGTACTCATACCCGTAAATAATTCAATTACCCTAATTAAGATGCAAGAAATTCTGTTGCATCTCTAGGATAAACTTTGTTATGGAACACTTAAAGAAAGAACTTCTAGTTAATATACTTTTGAGTATGTACCGTAACATTACTTTATCAAATACGATTTAATCTTTCAGATGAAATAATACTTTTTCTTTGAGTCTCCTCTGATCATCCATACAAAGTTCCTTCAACATAACTTTTATGTCATTAAACCGTATATTAACAATCATAAGATCTCCATTAATATCTCTCTGAAAATCTAGTGTGCCAGAACTCTTAATTCTTTTGCAATCGATGCCTAAGCAGTTTGATTCATAATCGAATCTAATGTTTGAAAGAAAAACTCTTAATCCAGAACATGCATATCATGTTACGTAGGTGTCTCTGCACCATGCTAAACTGAAGGTAGAATATTATCATTAATCTTATCCCTCTTATGAATCTCTTGTTGTTCCACTCGCCTAAATATCCAACACAACTCTTTTATCCTCACACATTGGAATTTAACACTATTATCATAATGAAGTAAGCAATTGCATCCATTTCAACAAGTAAAATCATCAGTAATTCTAACATCCTAGTGGCATGTATACACTTTTGACCTTTACAGTACTTCGTTTAGCTCCAGAACTGGCTAAACCTATAGCTCTGATGCCAATAAATGTAACACCTCTTTTCGTATCCATATGACGAACACAAATCAGGAATGTCACAACTTTACTATCCTTAAATATACATGCTCTCAATTATCTTAGCATGAAACTCATCACCTGTGGTTACTCTTAACTTTGAATCTTTCCAGAAACGCCAATTATTATGAAAACATAACGAACTTTAAAGGCCAATCAAGACACAAATAGGTTTAGCAAGTATACATGCCACTATAATAATCAAACCTCAATTAGTATGTCAATATTGTGATTACCTGTTGAGCTTTCCATATTGATGCAATGATCTTCTCACTCTCATCTTGATTTACCTACGTGTGCACAATCAAACACACGCTAAGTACGAACTTAGTGAAGCAATAAACGAAGTTAATAATAATAATTTAAACTTTATTCAACTTTATGGCTATGTTTATATAACATGATATATATATAATAACCTTTATATTGCATTGGTAGTGATTTACTACATGCCAATGCCATCAAACTTTCATGCTTGTCTATTTTTCATAACGTGTTATATATACATAAATGCATCATGATCACTAGACATGTATTACCATCATGTTAATCGTATATTAACATAATATAAACCGGATAAAAAATTCTTACCAATATACTTGTCATTTACTTCAAAAGCTCATAAGCTTTTTCACCTATTTAGCTTTTATTAACCAATAAACCATAGCCCAAATATAAGCCTATGAGGACACTAGGTACACGAGTCAAAACCACACATAAGGTTGTGCTAACCATCCATACGTAAGGCCATGCTAACCATCCGCACGTAAGGCCGTATAACCATATACACTAAGTGTCCTTTATATACACTATTGTGCTAAACTGAGTATGCAATGTGCTGCTAGACTCTATGGCATGCCAACTACACCCTGTCCTTCAATGACTTACTTGGGCATATTTTCCATATTTATTTCATCCATGGCAATACATATCAACATAATTTAACATTGGGCAGTTCATACCCGAAATAACATTCATAATACAACATCATATATAACTAGTGATCCATGCATTTATATTCAACTTTGGACATATTTAGAACATGTCAAATATATGATTATGACATAAATATCATGTTAAAATAAACAAGGTAGACTCATCGCAAGTCTTCCTAATGATGTATAAAACATCCATATATCATGTTATGTATGTATTGCACTCACCTTGGCCACTTAACACAATGCCTCATTAAATCTTAGTTCGATCTTTACTTTCATAGAACCTCAAACCTTCTTTGATTCGGACTTGACTTCATTAATCACATGAATAAAATAAAATATTTGTTAGATTCAAATCTAACATTAACTTAAACATTTTGTCTAATATAATCATTCGAATATAAAGTTTCTAAATATTTTTTCTTTCTTCCTTGTACTGTTCAAAACTCATTATGGTCCCTAGTGACCAATTTGAACTTCCAATAATTCTTTTGAGCTTGCTAACTAACATTTAAAAAAAATGTTTCAAATTCCATTTTCTGACAGCTTGCGCTAACTTCAAAGATTTACTTATACAGGGCAGAATACATATGGGATCTTAAATTCCTTTATACTGGAGAAACTTGACTCGATAAAGATTCTAACGGTATAAGCCACATAAATTAATAAAATCTACAAAATTATGAAAATTCTTTGCATTCACGTCACAGAGTTGCCTAGGTAGAAACTGCTCTGTAATTTTTATGACCTTCATTCGATTAAAAATTCATATCTTTTAACTCGGAACTCGAAATCAGTCTCTGTTTGTTGGAAACGAAAGTAGACTAACAAATATTTACAATGGTATAAAATTCATCATCTAAACATTTTTGTAGAATTTATGGCAAATTTTTAAACTTACTGCCATAATTCAAATTCTAACATAACTTTCCATAAATAACTTCTAATTTACACCAACTTCTCTTAATTTCTCTACTTGTCAATTTAGCCCCATCAATTTACTTCAAATGACTAGAATAAAGCTTGTATTCATATGTTCTCTTTACATCCTTCATCAAAATAAGCTTAAACCTTTACTTCTCTAATTTCTCTTGATTTGTCAAGATGGTCACTAACATTTCAAATATAAGGATTCAAGCTTCTTAACTTTGTAAATTAGTCCTCCAATCAACATTACTACCTTAATTCCATCATTTTAACTAAAAATCAGATTTACTCCTTCTACATATTCTCTTTGCCGAATAGACCATTCAAGTTTGACAATTTGTCAAAATGGTCACTAATGTGATTAATCATCGATTTAGCATTCTAACTTCATTTTCATGTCTCTAACATCATTAATAATATAAATACACATCAAATTCATCAAAATTAGATCTGGTCCCTTAGTTTTGAAGCTTGCCGAAATGGTCCTTGTGTATTTAACTTAGGGTTTTGCTTCCAAACAACAAATCAAGCTTACTAGATCATTAATCCAACATCACAAACCCTAAGTTAGACTTGAATCCATAAACCCTAATCTTCTCTATACAAACCAAAATATGTAGGGTTTAATCCCAACTCAATAACATGATTCTAACATCATACAATCATGATTCTAACTTAAAATCAACCATGGATTCATAAAATCATAAAAGCCCCAATTTTTTCATAAACCCTAATTTCTTCCACATATCAAATCTCATCAACCAAACAAGTATTCTATAAATTATTTACATCAAAAGATAGAGCTCGAAGAGTAGAACAACTTTGTAGTTCGAAAGATTACCTAAAAACCGAGATTCGGAGCTTAAATCGAGCTTGGAAATTTTTTTTCTTCTGTCCTCTAGCTCCCATGGTACATGGCTGGAAAAAGATGAATATTTGTCCATCTTTTTCTATTATTTTACACTTGTAACTATTAAATGAATTTTAAATTCATTTAAATAGTGAAATTACCAATATAGCCTTTAAATCCAACGGCTAATTTAATCTCATCCAAAATCAAGGGCCAAGATTAAATCCATGCATATTTCATCTTCTAAAAATCTTCCTTAACATATCAAAAATATTTCAAAATTGCCATCCTTGCCAAATGACCAATTTGCCCTCCAACTAGTCTTTATTTACTAGTTTGTTTCAAAATTGCCATTCCATTATAATCTAACTAAATTAGTTTCTTCTCAACTGGCCACTATTCCATAAATATCATTTTATGATTTTCCATGGCTTATGGAACAGTCTCTAAAATTTCAATTCAATCCGATTTCCCAATATTCACTAAATACTTCTACTACAATTTTACCTTAACCGAGCTTTCGGATTTATTCCAAAAATTCTATATTTCCACATTCAGAAAATAAATACTATTATCTCATAAAAACTTCCTTTCTTAAGGACTTAGACTGAATTTTTCTAACTCAGTCTATTATTTTGATAATTATCAAAATTCCTCCAAATAGTGGAATAACCATTTTGCCCTCAAACCCAATGAATCCATAATGTACCACATGTCATCATCCTTCATCCAATGGCCTAGATTTAATCTTGAGTTAATAGTTTACCAACTTCGCCCTTGTGATTTTCCAAAATTACGATTTTGCCATTTTTCATCCAACGGCTCATATTTAACATGAAAAATCAACTTAAATCCAAGGGTTCATATTCTTCCAACACAAAGAAAACATCTTAGACATGTAAAATGGCATAATTAACCTTGCCTTATCATCCTTCAAAATATCCTGGATATTTGATTTGATCTGATTATCCGTATATTTTTTGAACTTATCGCTTTATAGCCATTAATACAAACTCCGTACAAAAAATTCGAGTAACACGAAAACATCATTCTTGGAGGGGAACTATTCATTTAGGGGTTAAAATACACAACTTTTGAAAATTATACTTTGGTCCCTGAACTTTTCCAAAATTTATACTTTAACCACAAAACTTTCAAAATTTACATTTTGGTCACTATTCAAAAATTGAGATATTACAAATTTCCCCATAAAAATCCGATCATATGATGTAAGTTAAATAAAAACTATTATATTGACATAACCTAATTATTTTATACAATCCTTTTCTCCTATTTTATAAAAGGAACTTTGATTCAATTAATGAAATTTTATGAAATGTTTGGCCTTTAGTCTAAAATGTTAATTCGTGACATGTGCTTATTCCTAGTATTTGGGGAATAGAAATCGTCTGCCCAAGCTTGTTTTTGAGATTTTGGTGGCCCTAGGGAGAACTAAAAAAATTGGTCCCCTAATTAGAAATTTAGATTACGGTTGCATTCGTGTTTTCGGTCACGTTGCGTTTATCGCAATTGTGGATATAACGGTTGTTATTGCGGTCACAGCGAGTATAGTGGTCGTGAGTTTTTTAATAACATGTGCTATTGTGGACATAACAATTGCGGATATCGCGGTTTCGGACGTTGTCGTTACCGCTATACAATGGTCGCTGTTGCGGTTGCAGACTATTATTTAAATCCTCATTCCTAGTAACAAGTATTGAAAAAAATTAAATTTTAAGAGTAGATCCATAATAACAAGCATTGAAAAAAAATTGGGCCTTTAATAACAAATATTGAAAAAATAAGAGTATGGTCATAATAACAAATATTGAAAAAATGGACCCCTAATAACAAGTATTAGAAAAGAAAATTGAATTTTAAGAGTAGACCCCTAATAATAAATATTGAAAAAAATTGGACCTCTAATAACAAGTATTGAAAAAATTTGGCCCTTAATAACAAGTATTAGAAAAAGAATTGAATTTTAGAGTATGCTCATAATAAAAAACATTGAGAAAAAATTGGGCCCATAATAACAAATATTGAGAAAAAATAAATTTCAAGAAGAGACCCCTAATAATAAATATTAGAAAAAAAATTGGGCCCATAAAATTAAATATTGAGAAAAAATTAGGCATCTAATAACAAGTATTAAAAAATTTGGGTTATATAGTTAATATAAAAACATTTTTTCATAAGTATAATTGACTATAAAAATTCTGGGCCTTGGGCGATTGCCTCTCCTGCCTAAACCCTGGATACGACACTGTGTCTACCACTTTTTGGTGTTTTTATTTATGCCTAATAGTTTAGGGTTTAGGGATAAGGTTTAGGTTAGGGTTTATAGAGCAAAGTGTATTTTTTAGGGTTTAGAATTTAGAAGGTATGATTAAAACTTAAAATTTAAAATTTTTTATATTGAGGCATAAAAAGAAACACAAAAAGGACAGAAAATTTTGTTTAGTATTTGGGTAGCCATAGAGTAAAGCAAGTATAGGAATAGCATCATATTCCTAGGGTCAAATAGAAGTGAAAGGTACAGGTGCACAATATGAACATATCCTGAAGCTTGACCGACTTATTGACGTTTAAATATTTGTAGTGATATTATTAACCATCGGAGGTGGGTTTAAGCCACAGAATATCAGTAGTGGCTCTAGGCTGACTGCAGAGATAAAAAGGACTATCGTCCTAATGCACCCCCATTGTGGACCATTTTTTTCTCATACCTTGGGACAACGACACATACTCCTTATATTACTTATTACTACTAAGTATAGCGTACGTCCACTTCAAAAAAAAAAAAAACAATATCATACGTCCTATTTCCCAACAACGGAAACTAAATATTGGCTCAGTGATAAAATATCTTGTGAGACATTAAGTTTATTTTAGACCTCATTAGTCCTAATTAACCAATTGATAATACAATGGTTACACTTATAGATTCAGACATAACTCAATTGGATATGAGTATTAAGTTCAGTCAAACATTAAAGGTACTTTTTTGATATGAAGCCAAAAGCTGGGTTCAAACCCAAGTTGCACGGTTATGCTTCTAGCGCGTGGCTCCAAGGTACACACTTTTGAATGAAAAATTTGAGAAAGCAAAGCCTAAAAGCATTCCCCTTGCCCACTGAGGTGGAGGTACAAATATTCTTTTCCATTAGGGTAAATTATTGGGTGAATACTCATCCTATTTTGACCATCCAACTAAAAAATTGAAAATCTGACCATCGAATTATTTAATTGGTCCTATTTTGACCACCAACCGTTCAAATCTAACGGAGAGGTGACATAGCAGTTAAAAAAATTTGTATAATTACACATTTAGTCCATATTAGTCACATATCATATTAATTTGGTCTTAATTTTAATTTAATTAAATAAAAATAATCAAACAATCGGATGGCGAAACGTGTCATGACACTTGTCAAATGGTGACATGGGTTATCACCTGATTGGATGAATTTATTCTTATTTTTAATTTAATATTTATTTTCCTCCAATCATGTAACACCCTCGACCAGGATGTCTCATTTGGGCCTCACGCCTGAACCCTAACTATTAAGATTTTGACCTAGTTTAGCCCAATCCACAAATCCATTTAATTACAATCCAATAAAACATAATAGATATTCGAAAACATATACAGTGGAGCTCCTTTTAAAATTACATTATAAACCTTTGACTCGATCATTTGAAAATCCAAATCCAATCTACAATATACAATAGGTTCATATGGATACATAGCCCAATGACCTAAGTATTGTACTCTGAAGAGACGAGGCGTTCGAATCCTCCACTGATGGTGTTCCTCCAAGAACTAGCCAAACCTACTAACTTGCGAACGGAAATAACGATTCCGAACGCTGAGCTAACAAAGCTCAATGGATACACCGTGGCTCAACCATGCTTCATGCAAATCATAAATAAAGCAATGCAACATGAATGACATCATGGCAAGACAACAATGGCGCTACCATAACCGCCTAAACACATAGCATTATGTATGTATGATCACGCACATAGCTCATACAAGTACCTCATACGTTTTACATAGCATCACATTGATAACACCAACACTTACCAATCCATTAATTTACCAAACCAATATCAACCTCGAGGAAACTTATCACAGAACCCGCTCAATAAAATAACTGCCAAGGTAAGGAAAATAAATCAAACTGCCATCAAGAAACTAAAAAACACAATGGGACCGAATCATTTAACACATTCTCGGTAACAAGCTTATCATTTCTGGCATGAACAACATACAGTCTAACAAAAGCTCGCACGACGACTCTAATGGTAGATCTCACATGACCTCTACCCTGATACTTCGACAATGACCCAACACCACCTTCGAATAACTCTGACTATGCCCAGAAAAAGATAACCTCAAAGACCGAATCGGTAAATACTCATCTATGATTAGGCAGTCCTTTGCCATGTGACCCGATGTCTAACACTTATAACAAATTCCCCAAGAAAGAAAATACCCCAAGGTGATTTCAACCACAAGGCTCACGAACCGATGGGAAAGACGCTAGGGCCAAACCATCAACACTGTTCGTTATAGCAGAAATCAAGAAGCCCCCTACGAAACCCTCAATTTAGATTTCTGACCAACCCTCAACTGATCTAAAGCAACTCTTTTTGATCTGCTCAAATAACAAACCCTCCCATCATCAGGGCCTAAGAAGAATATTATGATGTTCTGATTTCCTAAAACACGGTATACAAAATCCTCAACTGACTCAACGTTGGCTCTAAGATTATTCGAGTGCTTCGTACTAACGACTAACTCAGAGAATATCCCGGGTAAAATTGTTGTCCTGTACATCAATATGTCAACTTGAATCCACATCTAACCTTAACCACCTTTACTCTTTGATAGTAACAAACTTTGGGCATAACAGCTCAACCGTAGAAAAATCTTACTCATAACCAACACTGTTTGACACCTTAAACCGACTGTAAGTACTAATCCCTCATCTTTTTTTATAAGAGCTTCACTGACAAACCTTTTTCCTGACTCACCCAAGGAACATCCCATGTTAAGAAAACAGGTTGTGGTCCTAACTTTTCGGTCTCTCACCATTCGTATGCATTGCCTTTAAGAAAAAGACGATACAGTCAATATTTTCTTAAGACTATTCCACATCATCCTCGGATCCCTCTAAGTGTTTCTTAACCATCAATCCGATTGATTAGGTCATCCTTTCTCAACCCTTTACTATACCTAGATTCGTAACAATAATGCTCCTCCCATTAAAGGAACATGGATCCCTTCACGACTTCCCTTGGTCAATTCTCGCGCCATCAACCCAAACTAGTCTGAACTGCATTCAAAAGGTGGTAGACGTCTTTCTCATTACCCTGGGTTTGGTTCCCCTAAAACCTCGAAGCTTCCATCACTACACTTGTCCTCTCAAGCTGGCTCATGATCGGATAAAAACTGGTGGCCAAGATCATTTCAATTCATTTAAAGGACAACTTCATTGTATTTGTCCACCACGTATTCTCAAGCCTTACTCAAGCATTACCTCGTACAAAACCCACAATATACTTTCGGCCATTACTGTAAACAACCGTAACAAACATACCTTGCTCAAGACCTCAGGGCATTCAACTTATTAAGAGCGTACTTGAGACCTTACAACCATCATGTACCTCTCCACATTAGATGAAAATGCATATCTGCCAGGCGCGCTACATACCCATCACATGGTACCCACCATTAAGGTTCACTTACTACGAATGATAGGACCCCCAATCGACATTCTACCACTGGTCAATCAAAAGTAAGCCCCCTTATCCATTTTATAAGGGTCGTCTACCAATACATGGAATCTCACCACTAGAGGTTCTCACCATGAACTCAAGGCTCCAAGGTAACCTACGGCATATAACCCTGATTACTTCTCAAACGATGGGAGGAGGGCACACCTTTAACTCCATCATTCCTTCATAAACCTAAACTTAACTTTTGAGATAACTCCGATCTCATAATCATCCTCAAAGGAATCATCCATTATCACGGCCCTCAAGACCACGATCAAATCTATCTTAATATTGCAACTAACGACACACGCGAACACAGGGCACACCATCCAGATTCCAGTCTTGAAAGAGTACAACTTAGACATAAGGGCTCAAATTTGTTAGACACATATCTACGACACCTAACCACCACGAGGCTTTCCTAGAACTGGCTAAACCTAGGCTCTGATACTACTAAATGTAATACCCTCAACCAGATGTCTCATTTGGGCCTCACGTCTAAAGCCCAACCATTAAGATTTTGACCTAGTTTAGCCCAATCCATAAATCCATTATGAAAATCCATTTAATTACAATCCAATAAAACATAATAAATATTCAAAAACATATATAGTGGAGCTCCTTTTAAAATTACATTATAAACCTTTGACTCGATCATTTGAAAATCCAAATACAATTTACAATATACAATAGGTTTCTATGGATACATATCACAATGACCTAAGTAATGTACTCTGAAGAGACTAGACGCTGAAATCCTCCATTGATGGTGTTCCTCCAAGAACTAGCCAAACCTACTAACCTGCGAACGGAAACAATGATTTCAAACACTGAGCTAACAAAGCTCAGTGGTTACACCGCCACTCAACCATACTTCATGCAAATTATAAATAAAGCAACGCAAAATAAATGACATCTTGGCAAGATAAAAATGGCGCTACCATAACCGCCTAAACTCATAGCATTATGAATGTATGATCACGTACACAACTCATACAAGTACCTCATACATTTTACATAGCATCACACAGATAACACTAACAACATTAAGTAAGGTTCGCGTCCATAAAGCATCGAAATCCTACACTTGAGTGAGGCTCGCATCCACAAAGCACTAGGATCCTACACTACGAGTAAGGCTCACGTCCATAAAGTATCGAGATTCTATACTCTGAGCAAGGCCCGCATCCACAAAGCATCAGGATCCTATACTCAAAGGGATGAGGCCCGCATCCACAAAGATCGGGATCCTACATCCAAAAATCTTCAAGGTGTTACAACACACTTAGGGTATCCAAATCCCAACAACAAGGGATGACTCGACTATCTAGGCATCCCATCAGCAACCAGCAAGGACCCTAATCACCACATAGTGCATAACCTCGACACAAGGGTCTTACCGTACACAGCTCTAAAACCCTTATCATCACCTTATGGTTTCTATTAGTTATTATGCCACCCTATTGAACTTTTCTATTTATTAGTATGTTATGAAGGTACGCATTAGCCGTTCTCATTAATTTATTTTATTATTCCATAAGACTTAACCTTATAGGTGCCCCTTCCGCACACAGCAAGGGCCCAAATTACCTCACAACATCAATCGATCCACCTAGGTTCCCTATGGGTTACCACCTCACATAGCTTACCCAATATATAATGAGTTATTAGCCATTTATTTCATACATGGGGTTTCAATCTCCATTTCTCAGTTTTAATATTCATTTTACACCTTAGCAGACCTCCAGACCCCTTTGCCTCGAATTATAGAAGCCCCAAATGCAACTTTGAAATTCTTGGGCAAATTACCTAGCGAGTACCGATACTCCTATATGGGTATTGGTACGCCTCTATAGGTACCAGTACTCCCCCATGAGTACCGATACTCAATTTAAACTCGAAAGGTCTAGTATAACAAGCCGTACCGATACGGTAAACCCCCGTATTGATACTCAATAACAGTACTTATCCATCCCATACCGATCCTAACCGGTATCGATACCCTTACCCTTGCGTACTGGTACACGAAGCCTCCCTCAGGCAATACAACAGTGCATACCGATATGCCCCAAGCGTACTAATACACAAAGACGTTACTGAATTTTAATAGACCAAGGGGTACCAATACATGAGAAGTCGTACCGGTAGACCCCTTACAAACTATTTCCCTTTTTACAAAAGCGTACCGATACTCAAACAGCCGTACAAGTACGCAAGCCTAAAATTCAAACCCTCGGTTCGGATTCTACCTAGAAATCCTATTTAACCTACATGGTTAAGCTCCAAATTGCTCCTACAAGTTAAGGTGGAGTTATTAAGTGGATTTCTACCAATTTTATGCCTTAAAAATGTCAAACCCATATTGTGCCATTAAAGAGTCAACCAAAGTTTATCAAGCCATAAACACCCAAATCATGCACAAAGCCTATTTTTATGAGTTGCAGAAAACTATAGGAGTTAGTAGTGTACTAACCTTGAATTAAAGCTGAGAAGAAAGCCCTCGAAGATCCATTCTCGTTCTCCCCTTCAAACCCTCACAAAACACCTTCCTCCACCAACTTGGTGATCTTTACCTCGATTGATAGATCTCTCGAAGCTGAACAACTTTCCCTCCAACATCAATCTGAGATTCACTCTCAAAACCCCAAAGATTAAGACTTGAACTATAAGATTTGAAAGAAGAAATGAGGGTATGAGAAAGAAAAGGCAAGGGGACAAGAATAATCTCATTAACTCTTTTTTCTGTAGAAAATTGAACCCCCACCAGCTCTTTCTTTAATCCAAACTATTTTTACCATTTTAACCCACACAATATCCATCCCAAACCAATCTAAAACCATCAAGGCAAGCCCAACAACACTAGGCTAGCCCAAAAATGCTCCTATATGCCCATTAGACTCAGCTCATAAACGAAGCTCATGTTTTGGCTTGACCCGATCCTTGAATTATAAAATCTGGGTCTTTACAATTCAGGTGGTGACATGTGTCACCACATGGTTAAAGGAAAATTAAAGGGGAAGGATGGCCTTAGCGTTAGGGCTGGGCGTTCTATCGAGTCGAGTTAAAAAATTTTGAGTTATTCGAGTTTGTATGCCCTATTTTACGATTCAAACTTTTTTTGAAATTTTTTCGAACCGAGTCGGGTTTATGAAATTTGAGTCGATTCGAATCGAGTTTTCGAGTTTATGTACAAATTTAATTGTATATATATATATATATATATCTTCATATATATTTCTATATGCATATACTTAGGACTGGGCTATGCACATATTGATTCCAATTTTAACGGTTTTCCATATGCATATACGATATGCATATATATTTCTTCAAATTTTCACATGTGATATACACAATATATCATGCAAAATTAGCAGACTCGAGTCGAATATGAAAAACTAATTAACTAATTACTAAAAATTTTAAGTTATTCGAGTTTTTATTTCATAACTCAAACTTTATTTAAATTTTTTTTGAGTCGAGTCGAGTTTATAAAATTACGAGTTGAGTCAAAATGAGTCAGTTTTTTTCGCCTCAAGTTGAGTCAAATAATTCAGTTTTTTTTAGTCGAGTCGAGTTTTGCCCACCCCTACTTGGCGTGAGTTCAACTTGGGACCTCCAAGTTAAAATTTAATGCATTTACCACCATGCCAACTTGATCTTGTCTATATAAATTGCACCCTTATATATACATATTATAATACAATAAATGTTAGAGGAATAAGTAAAATTAGTTGAACGAAGACCCGAACTTGGGTCATTTGTTATGTGTAAATTCACACAAACAATTGAATCAATTCAAATCATTAAATTAAAAATGAAAATATTTTAAATATATTTAATGTATAGTTAAATTAAAAGTTAAAATGAAAATAGATTTATGATTTTTATACTTTTAAATTAAATTAAAATATTTAATAAACAATTAAAAGTATTAATTAAATTAAATAACTCGATTTAGTATTATGTATATGAAATTATTAAAATAAATGTGAAAAATATTTAATTAAATTTAAAAATATAAAATTTATAAATTTATTTTCATTTTCAATCTTGATTTAACTATATGTTAAATATATTTAAAATATTTTATTTTTAATTTAATGATTTGAATCGATTCAATTGTTTGTGTAAATTTACACATCACAAGTGGCTTAGGTTCGAGTCTCCTTTCAACCATTTTTACTTATTCTCCTAACATTTACTACATTATAAGAGATATATATAAAAGGGTACAATTCATATGAATAAGATCAAGTTGGTGCAATGCTAAAGGTTTAGGATTTTAACCTAGAGGTCTTAGGTTCAACTTACGCCAATGCCATCTTTCCCCTTTAATTTTCCTTTAACCAGGTGGTGACACGTGTCACCACTTGATTGGAGAAGAATAAATTTATCCATTCGGGTGATGACATGTGTCACCATCTGACAAATGTCATAACACGTGTCGTCATTCGATTGGTTGATTAATTTTATTTAATTAAATTAAAATTAGGACTAAATTGATATAATATGTAACTAACATGGATCAAATGTGTAATTATACAAATTTTCTTTAATTTCCACTAGAGATGGACATGGGTCAGGTTGGTTGTTGGCCGACCTGAAACTGTCCCAAAAATAATTATCTTAAATCAGAACCTGACTCGACTCTATCATGTTCTTTTAAAAACCTGACCCGACCCGAAAATTATATACCTCAACCCGACCCGATATGTATAAAAAATTCAATTGTAGGGATTTAATTGTAAACAAATAATTTTAGGGATCTAATTATAAAAAATAATTAAGTTTATGGACCTAATTATAAAAAAATTAATTTTAAGAACCTAATTGTAAAAAACAATTTTAAGGACCTAATTATAAAAAATATATAAAGTGAGGGTATTATTAAAAAATATCCCTAAAAATATAGGAAAAAATTACACAATTAGTCACGGGTCAGGTTGAGTCGGATTTTTTTCATCCTAAACCCAAACTCGACTTGTCCCGAACTCACTCTTAACAAAGCCCCGACCCGATCAGGCCATGCCGAGTCGAAACCCGTCGGGTACAGGTGAAATGTTCATCCCTAACTGGAACGTCACCTCTTCGTTAGATTATAACGGCTGGTGGTCAAATATGACCAATTAAATAATTCGATGGTCAAATTTTTAGTTTTTTAATTGGGTGATCAAAATAGTACGACCCAATAATTAGGTGGTTTACCCATTTCATTATCACTCCCCCTAGAACTCCTCCATTTCTTTGTTCTATACTGAGTTCCACTGCTTCTAGTAGTAGTATTTAAGGGATGGAAATCATTTGTCCTCAAACTATGTCTTTTTGGTGTTTTCGTTTAAAAAAAGTGAATTTAGAGTTTAAAGTAAAAGTTTATAATTAGGGGTTAGGGAATTGAGGAAATGGTGTATTTTTAGAATGTAGAGTTTAAGTTTTAGGATGTAAAATTTAGAGTTAATGTTTTGAATTTAATTTTTTTAGTATGAAGTATAATAAGAGATATAATTAGCGGAGAAGATTTTTGTTCGTATTTAAGTGTCACTTTATACTGTTGACTGCTGAGGCTTTTGTTTTTTAACCCATGTTGTTTTCACCTAACCCAACGACAACAAAGCGACAATAAGCGAAAATCATCATCATCGTCTTCACCACCACTCTCCATAGACCCCAAAGCATGGAAGAGGTATGGAAAGACATTAATCTTGCTTCTCTCCAGGATAACTCTTCTAGGAAAGGTCTCTCTGTAAACCCAAATCCTCAGGGTCAATATTTTATGGTCCAGAATTTTCTGGCCAGACCTTTTAGGAAAGATCCACCTACAAATAGAGTCTCCCCACTCCCACCTCCTGCCACTGTTTTGAGCCTGAATTCGGATCCCGGCTTTGATAAATCGCCTTCTGGTTTGACTTCTTTCAACAAGAAAAGGGTCCAAGAACCCGATAGCGCCTCTGGGGACCGACAACACAAGCGTATGATCAAGAACCGAGAATCTGCATCGCGATCAAGGGCTAGGAAACAGGTAAGCAGCTTATTTTCCCCGTTACTGGAATCAGTGAAAAAGGGTCATTCATACCGAAATTAATCATCTTTTTCCTTGCAGGCTTACACTACTGAGTTGGAGATTGAAGTTGCCCATCTTATGGAAGAGAATGCAAGACTGAAGAGACAGCAAGAACAGGTAAGGTGATATTTGAACCCAAAAAAGAAAAATGGAGAGAAAATAAAGACACGTACCCAGTAAATTATGATATTTGACCAAAATGTTTGTGCTGGCTTCTGCAAAATCTAGTAACATTCAAACAATAAACAAACATGCATGGAATTTGGAATTTAGAACTTGCAACTTGGATGCTGATTTGGTTTATGAAAGGACTGAATGTACCACTAGTGCTAGTACAAGCTTCGTAGAAGAAGAAAAAAAGGATTACTGAAATAGTAATAGAGTAATTGACATTGTTCTCGTATTTTGTGTGTGTGTTTTGGGACATGCAATTTGCAAGTTACGCGCAGGTGTTGTCGCTCCACTTTCTAAAAGGCGCACGCTTCAGCGAACGTTAACGGCTCCATTTTGAGGAAAGATGGATCTATCCGTGCCTTCATTTCCTTTTTAACCCTCTTTTTTCTTTTGATTTGCGTTTTTATCTTCTTCTTCTTACAGCTGCAGAAGTCCTTGAAGCTAGAGAAGGAACCAAATTGTATAGGGTTTGGTTAGTGGGGTGGGGAATTGGAGGGTAAAATAAGAAAAAGGGAACCCATTTCCCTAAATTAAGTAGCTGGTACTTCGTTGTATGTTTTCCTTGGATTTTGCAAATTTCCTAGCTCGTTGGTTCTAAGGTAAAAGGCATTTATATGCAATGTACACAATTATGCATCCAACAGGAATGGTAAAAATGAAAACATGGTGTGACAACTCCTCATACCGTTGTCTGTGTCTGGGCCTCACTTAACAGCTACCTATCTTCGTTAAGATTTTAAGAACCTTGGAATTTAAGAGAAATTAAAATATATGTTTTTTATTATTTAAATGTATGATTTAATGTATTATATGGCCAAATATTAAAATATTTAATTTTAAAATTAAAATTTAAGTAGTAATACATATTTAAGTGATGTTTGATAAAACTAAAAAAATAAGTGCTGACAAATTAATACTAAAATTTATAAGTATTAAATTTAAATTTAAAAATAATTTTATATTTTAAGAAAAAAATACTTTAGAATTTAAATATATTTTTGTTAGTAATAAACGTTGATTACCAAAAAAATATACTTTTTTCCGTTCTCATACTTTTAGCTTTGTTATGAATATTTATCTATATGGATGTCTATCATGATAAGAGCTTTTATTTAGGAGATTTGATTTACTTTATCAGTATGAATATTATCTTCAATAATTAGAGCTTCATGTATTATGTACTTCTTATGCCTATAAATAGATAATTTGATGAAGGCATTGTATATACTTTAATATTGAGAATAATACAAATCTTCATCTTTCTCTCACCTTTTGTTCATATTCTTGTTATTTATTTTATTCACAACACGTTATCAGCACGAGACTTTAATCAACTGAGTTCTTTATCGTTCGAATGTTTGATTGTATTCGAGCATTGAAAAGAGATGAGTTTTTGGCTTCTCACAAAACAAATGATGAATTGACAGAGAAGGAGAGGCCGTGTTTGGTGTAAATTACATAATTTTAAGTTACTATCTTGATTAATTTATCTTTGACGTGTTTAAACTAAAAGCAATAAATGAAACATATTGGTATAAATTAAAAAGAAAAATATTGAATTAAAAGTAAAAGAAAACATGTCAGACTATGCGCATGTGCGCCTATTTTCATGGAAAATGGATAATGTTGCATATGGTTCCTCATGTTTCTATTTTATTTAGTTTGTTGATGTAAGTTTATTGAGATTTTCTCATGTTTCTCAATTACGTACTAGTAATAGATTTTCTTCTTAACATTATTGAGAGTTAATATTTATTGAGATTTTCCATGTCTCAATTGATGTTTTATATTTAAAAAGTTAATTGCGCAACACGTCCCTAAACTATGACCCTCATTCTAAATTGGTATTTAAACTTTTAAATGTTCCAATTTCATCCTCAAACTATAACTCTCATTCAAAACTAGTCCTTAAGCTTTTGAATGTTCCATTTTCACCCTAAACGGACCCTCATTTTAAATAGGTCTCCAAACTTTTTAAATATTCCAATTTCATCCTCAAATTATCGTTTATACCACATCAAATTATTACATAATACACATAAGTGTTTCATGGCAATTAAAATTTTTATAACAATTTTATTAACATAACATATGAATAGCATATACTGATAATTTTGGGATAAAATTAGAACATTCAAAAAGTTTAAGGACCAATTTAGAATGAGAGTCATAGTTAGAGAATGAAACTGGAAAGTTCAAAAGTTTGGAAACCAATTTAGAATGAAGGTCATATTTTGAGGACGAAATTGAAATATTTAAAAGTTTAGGGATCAATTTAAAATGATTACTATAGTTTGGGGATGTATGGTGCAATTAAATCATTTTAAAAAGATGTTTATGATATTCTATTACTGTTAATGAGAGTTAATATTTTAACCATATTTTGAATTTTACTTGTGTTTAAATGGCTTGGGAAGAGATATGATATAATAAGATTATGAGAAGATGTATTAGTCATTTGCTATGTCTCCACTGTCTTCGAGAGGAAATTCTATACCGGTAAACTCTATTTTTATTTTTATTTTTTAAACTACAATTTGAAAGTTCGATAAATCATGGTGATTTTGCTTGAAAGCAATAATTCTTCTGCGTCAAAAAACTCGACTATAGATTTCTCTCAAGTTCAGATTACGAAAATTCATTTTGATCCAAGAATTTTCATGGGAGGCATTCGTTGCAGTGAATGCAAATATAATGTTAAATTTACTCCGCTCCATTCCTTGAAGTGAATGTGATATTATATAGCGCAAGATGGTTATTTCAAAAACACTTATACCCACCAGAAGTGGGATTATAAGAATCATAAAAGTGATAACCCACCAGAAGCAGGAATATAAGGATGACAAGAGTGATAAAGATCAATCTAAGTAAATGAAATCCTTTTTATTACCAATGCGATATTCTAAACCATTGGTCTCGTACTTGTCGTACGCTGAAAAATCAACAATCATCGAATGAGAAATTGATGCTCAAAGTATGGTAGTTGTGAATTGAGTAAGGAAGTGAAAGCCCCCTTATCCCACATTGGTGCGATACATAGCATGGGAAGTGTTTATATACACTTACCCTTTTGGCGGTCATTGAATGACTTGAATGGAAACTGTGCCTCACAGGTAGGAGCAGGGGGTGCAGATCGAAGCCCGTCGAACCCATTCGGGTTGGGGCTGTAATACCGTACTAATTAGTTAGTGACCAAAAATGAAAAGAATTAAAAGTTGGTGTTTTAGTTCAGTGACTAAAATGTAAACTTTTAAAGTTTGGTGGCTAAAGTGAAAAGAAGAGAAACGTTCACGGACAATCATGGTAATTTTCCCAATAATTATTTTTATGTCATAAATATACAGACCACTTAAGAGTGTGAATCGAATATAAAAATTTTGGTTTGATCCGATGGTTCTATTATTGGAAATTATAGTTAAAGTTTAAATAGAATTCGGATGATCATTTGATCTCGGAATATTATGAAAATTTGAAGGGAGTCTTTACAAGACCCGAGTAACATGATATTGTGGTTCTAAATCATTTTTGGTCGATTTAGATTCGATTGAAAGGCAGTATTTGAAATAGTGCATAAATGGCATTTTTGAAGATACAAGAATTCATCAATGGCAAAATGGTCATTTTACCCATCATTTTTAAATATCTTTGACTAAATATTAAAGAGAAGCATAGGTGTCAGCACCTAATTGGTCATAACCCAAGGGTAGAATGATCATTTTACTATGATGAAGATTTTTTTAATTTTAAAATAAGGATTATAAGCCATTTGGCATTAAAAATAAGAAGGAAAAGTTGGAAATTGTTCTTCATCTTCTCCAGACATTTCGAATTGCATGGGGGCAAGGTGATAAAATTTTCAATTCAATTTTTGGCTTGATTTAGTTGGTTTTTGAGTTGAGTCATGAAACAAAGATTTGATCTCCTTTGAATTCTCTTTCATTTGGTATAATTTTCATATGGCTTCCATGCTTCTAAGTTGAGTTGGTGATTATGGTGGTTGAATAACATGTTGAGTTTTCATGTTTTAAGGTTCGATCATGTTAGAAATGATGTTGTGGTGTTGTTTCTATGCTTGAAATTATGAAATTCAAGGAAGAAAAGAATAGGGACCAATTCGGTAATGTTTAAAAGTTAGAGAACCAAATATGATTTTTATGATTTTGGTGTGTATTTATGTTATTAATGATGTTAGAGACATGAAATTGGAGTTAGAATGTTAAATTGATGTTGAATCGAATTAGTAACCATTTTAACAAATTGTCAAAGTTAAGTGATCAAATCAAAAATGAAGTTTTGTATGGGGGCTAAATCTGATTTTTAGTTGTAATGATGGAGTTAAGGTAGTAATGTTGAATTGAGGAGTAATTTGCAAAGTTAAGAAGCTTGAATCCTTATCTTTGCATTTTAGTGACTATTTTGTCAAAGAATGAAAAATAAGGGAGAATTATTTTGAATAATTATTTGGTGAAGCAGGTGATGAGTTGGTGGTTTAAAGCAAGAAATTGGACAAAATTGAAAATTAGAGAAGTAAGGAGAAGTTAGTATAAAAATTTAAAGTTTATTTATGGAAGCTGTGTAGAAAACTAGATTATGGAAGTAAGTTTAAAAATTCACCATAAATTCTAAAAAAATGGCTAGATGGCGAATTTTATACAGATGCAAAGATTTGTTCGTCTAGTTTCATTACCAACAAACGGAAACTGATTTCGAGTTCCGAGTCAAAAGATATGAATTTTTAAGTGACGAAAGGTCAGAAAACAGAGTACCAGCCTGTTCCGAATTCCAGCACTGTAATTGACTTTGAAAATTTACCATAAATCGTATAAGTTGAATCTGGATTATTAATTTATATGGTGAAAAGCTTATCGAATCTAGTTTCTTTCAGGACAAACGGAGTCGAATTATGAGTTTTAGATTATTTTATAGAAATATTTCTTTGAAGGTAGTGCAAACTGCCAGAAAATGAGAATTGATACCCTTTGTATCTAGGGTTAATTAGTAAGATTGAAAAAGGGTTAATGGAAGTTCAAATTGGTCACTACGGACTATAATGAGTTTTGAACAGTACAAGGAAGAAAGGAAGATGTTTGGAAATTTTGTATTCGAATGAATATATTGGACAATATGTCTAAGATATTGTTAGATTGGGATCTAACAAATATTTTATTTATGTGATTTATGAATTTAAATTCGAATCAAGGGAGGTTCGAGGTACTATGAAGGAAATGATCAATGGGACTTAGCGAGGCATACAAATGAATGGCTTAGGTGAGTGCAATGCATACATAACATGATACATGGATGTTTTATACATCACTGGTAAGACTTGCGATGAGTCTACCTAGTTTATATATTGGCATGATTTTTATGTCATTGATCATATATTTGACATATTTTAAAGATGCCAAAGGTTGAAAACAAATGCATTGATCACTAGTTATTGATGATGGTATACTATGAATGCTATTTCGGGTATGAACTGCCCAATGTTAAATTATATTGATATACATTGCCATGGATGGAATAATTATGGAACTTATGCCCAAATGAGTCAATTGAGGGACAAGATATAGTTGGCATGCCATAGAGTCCAGCAGCACGCTGCATAACTGGGATATCACTATAGTGTGTGTAAAGGACACTTAGTGTATGGTAAGCACAACCTTATAAATGTGCGGGTATTATGGTAAGCACAACCTTATAAATGTGCGGGTATTATGGTAAGCACAACCTTATAAATGTGCGAGAAGCACTTCGATGCACATTTGACTCATGTATCTAGGGTCCTCATAGGTCTATTTTTGGGCTATGAAATCGGGCTATTAAATTGGACTATGAAATCGAGTTATGAAATCTATAAATATTTAATAAACGGGTTAAAGAGTTTATACACTCTTAAAAAATTATGGCAAGTATATTGGTAAGAAATTATATATCCGGTGTATATCATACTTATGCATAATTAATATGATGGTAAGGCATAACTAGTGATTTAAATGCATGAAAATAGTTACATATTATTAGTTATTGTTATGTACTTTGCACTAAATATTATTATTGCCTCACTAAGTATATACTTAGCGTGTGATGATGTTCACGCGTAGGTTTTAAAGGAGTACCAAGGAGAGAGTAGCTGAGCATCTTATGCTAAATTTGAAGGTATATCACTCTAATCACAGTTATGACATTTATCCATTTTACTTGGATATACTAGATGTCATGTATAAATTAATTATGGCTTGTAATAATTTGTGACTAAAGTATGGTTGGCTTAATAACTCATATGATGTGGATAATGGTCATGGTGAACCTTAACACATTTATAATAGTATGGAGGACTAAGTCATTACTGAATAATATGCTTATGGTGGAGAAAGACATAATTCTGTTCATGAATCATACAAATGCAGCGGGTTTGAAAAATTAGCATAAATTCCATAAGTTGAATTTGAGAGTGAATCTTATATGTGTAAACTGGAAATTGAGTCTAGTTTCTTTTAAAAAAACGGTGACTGATTCGATTTGTATATTAAAAGTTATGAATTTTTAATCAAGGAAGGGTTAGAAAAACAGGGCAGCAGAATTCCAGAAAATTTCACTGTGACATGAATCTAGGAATTTCTTTGAATTTTGTATAATGAATTTGAGTCATTACTTTATATGATTAAAAAGCTGAATGAATCTAGTTTAATTAGAAATTTACGGAATGAAATTTGGATGTCTACAAAATTATATATAAATTTTTGAGTAAGGACAACGTAGACAGCCGATTTAACTTTGATAGGGGAAATTGTTTTAATTTTTTTTAGTAATATCTCTGACTCGTATTTGGTAACAAATATGGGAAAGGGGTGTTACAGGGGCGCACCAGCATAACGTGGGCGACGCGAATGTCCGAACCGGTCGGGCCTTACGTGGACCTGTGCATATTTTACCCACTTTGAATAATTTTTCCTTACAAATGGAATATCTTTTCGAAAAATCCCAATTTAAAAGAGAAAATTTTTGGCTTCTTAAATTCGAATATTAAAAAGGTATCGGGTACAATTCACTGAAATATATCCGTTTAAAATGGCAGTATTGACTATTTTCAAATTGATTCAGATTTTGGCCATTAGTACGAAATATTTTAATTTTCTATATTTTCCTCCTCCATTCCCATATATATATATACCAAACCAATTTTTAGTTTTCATCAACTCTAAAATCTTCAAACTCTTCGAAATTGCATACTGTTTTCGGTGATGGGCAAAGGCAAGGTTTTGTTCGTGATCTCTACATAAGTGCTGCTGTAGAAGAGTATCTGTTGTTGTATCATGGGAGACTGATGACTGACGAACACAAGCACCAAGGAGTGGTCGAATCTGTCTTAAGAAAACTGCATTCGTGCAGGCCTCAACATGTTTCCTACTAGGTTTTGATTCAATTCGGTTTGGTTTTATTCAAATTAATTCGTTTCAATTGAAATTTAATTTTATTTATTCGTATAATATTTGTTTATTCATATTGGATTGACCTATTTTCTAACAATCTTAAGACATATTTTATTTCAAGTTGAATCCAAGACGAACAACATATTCTTACGTGTGGAATTCTTTCACTGCCGAAAGCTTCTGTGGGAACAATCTTTTGCTTTAAGTTTCCAAACGTGGTTTCTAATTTGGTTTATTATTTTCCATAATTTACGTTTTATGCTTTTGCATCAGTTTAATTTTTTATGGAAAAATAATTTTCTAACATATTTATTTGGTTTAGTCCAATTGTAAAGCATGGCGAAATTTACTTATATGTGGTGAGAAAATTGACTTCCTGCCAACTCTAAGCCTATGATGCTCGACCGCCAACTCATTGTACATTCATTGTTGGAATGAGATTTTGGTCTAAAGTAAAAATCTTACCCTTAATTAAGGTTTTAAACGATATATACTTTAATACGTTTTATACGTTTACATATATAAGGGTATTAATTAAGGTAAATCCTTAATAGTGTTTGCAACCATTAATTTGGTTTCATTGCCTTATTTTTTGGCATTAATAATAATTATTAAGCGACTATAATTATTACTTGTGTTTTCAAAACACTTTGGATTATTATTTTTTATTAATAATTTTCCTTCAAAAATTATAGAGATAAACATGATACTCATGCGAAATTTGGGAAACCAAGATCTCGTAAATAATTAGTTTTGGAATTTAATTCATGCCATTTTAACGGATTTACGTGATCTTTTACAAAACAAGAATAAAAAAAATTAAAGGATTAATTCCTTTTGATTTTTGTTGCCTTGATATCTCTGTTTTGGGTTTTAGTGCTACTAATCCCAATGTTTAACAGAAGATATAACAAAAGAAATAAATCACTAAATTTATTTCTATGCTACAATCATGCGTTGATTCTAACTTGTTAAGGGAAATAGAAATCTAGAATGATTTAATCTTGAAATAAATCGTTGAATTTATTTGGAAAAAGAAATAACTCAAATTTATTATTTCTTGGAAATAAATCGGTGAATTTATTTCTAGAAGTAACATTTGTTATCAAATTCAAAGCGTTGGTTTCAACCGAGGTCTCGAGTCAAAGCATAGAAGAACTTTGTTCTCTATGTCAAAAATTAAATTCTTAAAGTCTATTCTGATGCATGCTATAAAATGCACAATGTTTAAAAATGGCTAAAGAATTGTGAGGGTCATTGGACCATGAATGGAATGATTTCAAGAATAGAATCCATAAACGAATGATTCAAAGACAATATGTGAGTGCATGTCTAGGATTGGTTCTTTGAAAGACTTGGTATTTAAGAGTACCTAGTGCACCACCTCTCTTTTCATAAGTTACCTACCAGGTGCATTGGTCATTATTGTTCTTTCTATTAGACCGTATAAACTTTTATTTTAGGTTTTTAGTTTCCTAAATTCTTGACGACTAACAAAAGTTGGAAATTATGTTTCTGGTTTTAGTGTTTAGCTAAATTCATATCGTTTAACAATTCATAATCTTCTAGTTTGCGACTATGTGACACAGTCGGAAAATCAATGAAATTCATTAATTTCAAAACGTGGCAACAAAAGATGTTGCATATTTGACAATGATAAACTTGGTGAAAGGAAGATCCTCCTAGCGTTAAAGAGGATAAGGTAAATATTGTTACCATCTTCAAATATTGCTACGGAAAACATAGTGACTTTAAACCGTAAATTAGGTGGTGTGTTCAAGAAGCTAAATTTCATGGGAAATGCTTCAATTGCCATAAGATAGGGAACAAGTCTTTGAACTATAGACTTCCAAATGAGATCAATGTTGTGACAAAATTTTGTCATAACAATTGATATGGCAAACAATTGTTTGAAGGAAATTTTATTACCTTCATGATAGCACAAACTAAAGTTATGTGCATTTGCTTAAAAGCAAATGTGCTATAGAGAAATTATTCTCTATAAGCAGGATGCTAAAACCCAAACTTAATAAATTGATTAATTTGGGGAGAAACTCTATGCGTGTAGTGCTACAACATCCAAGGGTACAATGATTTTTAAGATAAAAAATTGAAACTTTAAATGTGCCTAACATGTGGGGGAAATTGTTCTATCAACTAATTGCCTTTAATAAGGTATCTCAAAATAAAAGAGACAAGACACCATATGAGTTATGGAAGGAAATAAAACCTTCCTACAACTACATAAAAATGTGGGGGTGTCCTGCAAAGGTAATGTTCCCATTACCAAAATAAATGAAAATAAGTGGACTATATTTTCATTGACTATGTAGAACATAGTAATGGATACCAATTTCTTGTGTACAAATAGATTCACAAGAATTTGATAATGGAAACAAAGAATGATTCATTCTTTGAAAATAGATTTCCTATATAATTAGGGAAGTTGATCCAAGTTCAATGAAACGAACTTTGGAGACTATCAATGAAAATAGTCCATACGTTCAACAAAAGGTTAAAACCAAGATATCATTATGACAAGTAAGGGTGACAAATGATTGTATGTCAACATTAGGATACATGATCCTATGTTAAGGACATACTCATTGTTATAAGTAACAATAAAATGGTAAACGTACCAAAGGCATGAAAAATATGAGAATGACATTTGATTTTGGGTATCCAAATCTAACAACTGTCTGATGAACTCATATTGACGCGGTCACCCTACGTTGAATAAAAGATTGAAAGTAAGATATTAAGAGTGTGAAAAATGTGTGTATGTCAAAACTAGGATATATGATCTTATGTTGATGACATACAATGAAATGGTAAATATACCAAAGACTTGATTGATATGGAAAATATAAGATTGACATATTTGATTCTGGGCATCCAAATCAAACGGTCACTTGAAGGCCTCATAGTGACACAATCACACTATGTGGACAAAAGAAGTTTGGCAATGATGTTTTCAGCATAGCCAGAACTCCAAATAAATAAGAGCCAACACTTGTTCAAAAGGAATATGCAAATGTCATAGACAGTCTAAGTAAATTGTACTAGACAAAATATTGCTTTCATTGTAAGCAGTTTATGCAGATTCACAAAAAACAATCCAGGGTCAAAGCTCTGGATATCAATTGTAAGAGTACTGGGATATCTCATATATACTCAAGATTATAAATTGCATTATTCTATAAGGATTCTTCAATGCCAGACATCAAAGGCACAAGTGAATATGTTTCACATCGAAGAAAGGAGCTATGTCATGGGATTTCTCAAGACAAATGGTTACAACCAAATTTATAATGGAATTTGAGTTTTAGCTCTAGATAAGTTTGGAGAAAAAGTTAAATGACTTAAAATGTCTTGGAGGATATTCTTGAATGGCTAAAACATGTGCCAACAATATTCATATATTGAAAACCAAAAATTGGTAGAGCACAAAGCTTTATGTACAATGGTAAGTCAAGGCATATGCGTTGTCGACATAATATCGTTAGACAACTGATCTCAAATGGAGTTATCTCTATTAATTATGTAAGATCAAAGGATAACATTGCGGATCTGTTAACCAAAGGGTTAAACCGAGATCAAGTTGAGAAAACATCTAAAGGAATGTGACTATAGCCCATGGAAAATAAAGGTGCTATGTGAAGGAAAACCCTGCCTAGCTGACTAGAGATCCCAAGATTTAGGTTCAAAGGGACAACCTAATTGCATAGACCTGTATGGTCATTGTGGGGCCACTTATCCCCAAGTCCATTCCTATGATGTAAACAGTTATCAAAGGGAGATAGGCTAAGCTAAAAGCTTTTAATGACTATTGTGAGCTTCGGTGAGCCGAGCAACATAAGTTACCTATGTAAGAGTGAAGTGGGGTTGCTTCAAGGAAACTACTGGGCATAGTTCTTTCAAACTCTTGCAGAACCAGGTGATGTCCACGGCAATATGGACATAACCACAAGAACAAATACTCATGTCAGAGAGGTACTTGTGTGAACTATATCATCATTTACACAAACGACTGAACAGTTTAAGGACATCACGTCTATTGATTAGCTAGTAAAGTAAATATACTTTCACAAGGGAAGGTTCAAAGGAGGAAACCTACCTATCCTATGCAGTTATCAATCGTAGAACCTATCACCACATCGAGTTAAAATGTTTTGATAAAATCATTAATTTCATTTATGTGGAGGATTGTTGGAAAAAATGTGAGGAAATGGTAACTTTAAGCCATATTACAAAAGGGTAAATGTGGAGATTCAAATAATGATTCTATTGGGTCTTATTCTACTCCATGAGACCTTTAAAACGGTATCTCATATGCTAATATTGGTTGAGTGATGGATGAGAAATTGATGCTCAAAGTATGGTAGTTGTAAATTGAGTAAGGAAGTGAAAACCCCTTTATCTCCATTGGTGGGATAAATAGCATGGGAAGTGTTTATATACACTTACCCTCTTGGTGGTAATTGAATGACTTGAATGGAAACTGTGCCTCGCGCGCAGGTGCAGGGGGTGCGGATCGAAGCTCGTCACGTAGTACCCCAAAATTTACAGTACTGTTTAAAGGTCATTTAGTGCTAAGATAATTGCTTAAAAGCTTACTTAGTGACTAAAATAACAAAAATGCAAACGTTAGGATTTTCTCAATTATGGACAGTAGAAAAGAAATTTCTAAGGTTTTAAGGTGTCATATGATAGAGAATGAGTAAAATAGGATACTAAAAAAATTTGGTTAAAATCCAAGGAAAATTGAAATGGGAATTCAAGGTTAAAGTTTAGTGACCAAAATGATAAGTTTTTAAAATTTGGGTGTACAAGTCAAAATATGAAAAGTTGAAGGACCAAAGTTGTACTTTCCCAAAAAGTTAGGTGCTTTATTACATAAATAGATAGAGCACCTATTGGTATGGACTGAATGTGGAATTACTAGTTTGATCCGATATTTTGATTATTGGAAAATCGCAGTCAAAGTTTAAGTGGAATTCGGATACCCGAATCGAACTGGAAAATTATGAGATTTTACCATAAGATAGAGAAAGGTTATAAAAGTCATTTCTAAGTGTTGGAAGTATTTTAGTTCGATTTAGGATGAATCCTATGATTTATTTTGAGTAAGGAATTTTTTTAGTAACCGATAAAATTCTCGACATTGATTCGTAAATCAGATCAAGCTAAAATTTCGGAGATGATTCCATAGACTTTGAAAGAGTTATAACATATTATTTTATGGATATTTGGAGAATTTAGCAGTAATTGTTTTATCCTGTTCATGGAATAAACAGATCATGAAGAAAAATCTGATATAGATTTCGGGAATAAAAATGCAGTATAAGATATCGAATTTAGATTGAACTGCAAAGTTAAGCATGCTCAGGGCATAGGATGGGTGACCTATTGGGAAGTTCTTATGTCAGTACTTGAGAATGATAAAAAGGAATCAGTTCGAGTTAAAATTATTCGAATGGATATATGATAAATGATTATTAAGAGAATTTTATCTGATAAAGATTTCGGGTAAATTATTAATTTACTGGACTGAGTCAAAATTTTAAGTTTGACTTCATAAATATGGAATATTTTTTTGATAATATTATTTATTTTTAGATAGGGAAATAAGGAATTTTTAGAATTTATTTGATAGCCTAGTGAAGGGGAAATCGCAGTAGAAGTAGTAAGTGAATATCGGGAAATCAGATCGAATCAAAATTTTAGAGGCTGTTCCATAAGTCACAAAAAATTCATAGAATATTATTTTATGAATAAATTATTAATTGGTTGATTGTTATCTAACTAGAGTAGTTGGATTTTTACAAAATGGCAAAAGTTAATGATTTAAGTGACTAGTTTTGGTAAATTTGATAATTTGGTCGCAATGGCAATTTTGAAATATTTTGAAAGTACCATAGGCAATATGGTAATTTCCCATGTGAAAACATTACTCTAGTTTGATTAGAGTTGAACGGAATTTGGTTAGAATTGAACTAGAATGTCAACTTGTAAATTGTGATTCAGTTGGAGATTAATTTTGGAATATGACTAAATTGAATAAAAAATTAATTTATCAATACATGTGACATAAAATAATAAAAAGATGAACAAACATATGTTCATATTTTCTTCATCATTTTCGAAAACACCATGGGATAAAGGGGGAAAATTTACAAAATTTTCCTAGGCAATTTTGAAGGCTCCAAAGTTAGAATCAAGGTATGTTGCTTTGGAAAAAAATGATCTATGCTTAATGCTCTTTCTTTTGATAGTAATTTTATCAAGAGTTGTGAAAATTTGATTATGTTCTTGAAGAGAGAGAAAATATGGTTTCATGTTCCGTGTTTAGATTAAAGCTTGATCTATTCAAATCTAGTGTTGTAGAGATGAAATCAAGCTTAGATTGTGATTAATTTCAGGTTTAAGGATTAAAAATCCTAACCCTAAAATTTGGGATTTTATTAGGGTTTTGAAATTGATGATGAAAATGAAAGATTGATAATATTAGAAGCTTAATTTTGATGTTAGAATGAAAAATCCTCAACTAGTCTTCTAAGTGACTATTTTGGCATGCTTGATAAATTAGAGAAAATATTGTGAAAAATATTTTAGTGGTGGATTTGAAGAGATTATGAACTTAGAAGCTTGATTATGGCATTTGGACTAAAATAAAGTCCTTGAAAAGTTTAGACACCCAATTCGGCTTGAAGGAAGAAATTGGGGTTTAAGTGTTAATTTTTGGAAATGAAGAATATATGTTGGAAAAATTAATTTGAACATGTTAGAATGTTGTTTGGATGAAAAATGAGCCTAGAGAAGCTAAGTGACCAATTCGGCCACATGGAAGAATAATGGGAAAATTTTATGAAAGTTTTAATTATGAGATTTTATGATTCGAATATGTTGTTTGAAGTTAGAATTGAAATTAGAATCCAAGGGACTAAATTGACAAGAAAAGAAATACCAAGGGACCATTTCGACAGTCCTGGTTAGTTCAAAAACTAATTCAGTTTTTGGTCTAAAAGTAAGGGCAAAATGTGAGAAAAATTATAGTAATATTGGATTAATTATTCAACACAAGTTTGCAAATTATGTGTAAAATTAGTGACTAAAATGTTACTTTGGTAAGAGTTAGTGGAGGAAGGGTATCGAATAAAAGATAGTGAAAAATGATGGAATTATTGAATAATTGTGATCCGAGCTTAAATAAATTGCAAAATGTGCAAAATGGTCACTAGGGACCCTAATGAACAATTCGGCATTATTAAAGGAAAAAGTGAAACTTTTTGGAAATATTTTATATTCGGATAATTATATTAGTATAGTATAGTTAAGCAATGTTAGATTTTTAATCTAACATGAATATTGTTATATATGCTCAAATGGTACTGTACAGCTATTGACGAGGCTAAGGGTACCAGATCAAAAGAAAGCAAGGAAAAAGTATCGAAATAGCTTAGTGAGGCTAATATCATACATGGCTAGGTGAGTGCATTTTTACTTATTTATTATATATGTGATATGAATGAATGCATTTTTATTTATTTTATAAATATGACATGAGAGAGACTTGCGAGAAGTTGACATTGATATTAATGAAAATATATGTTGATCAAAGTTATTTAAATGACATGAAATACTAAATGGCATATGAGATACACTAATATGGCATAATAATTTATCCGAGATAAATTAGATTTTTAGATTTTGGGTATGAACTTCCCATAATTGAATTATGGATAATAGTATTGAAGGATTGGATTTTGAATATGAAAATAATATATTGTTATGCCCAAGTACTAGTGTGAGAGTCTTTGGTATAATTGGATATCCAAAGAGTCATAGCAGGTGCAAACCAGCACTACGATGCGAACTAGACGCTACGACGTTGAATGTACGCTTCGGGCGTTGCGGACACTACGGTGTCGATTAGCACAAAAAGGTGCTATACTGAGGAGCAAAGAGTGTCCTTGAGTACGTACTCATTACAATCACTTCGGCGATGCAGATGCTACGACGTTGTAGACACTACGGTGTCGATGACTCGTATACCATAGGTTCACATGAACTTACATGAGAATCCTTGGTATAGTTGGATATCCATAGGGTCTTAGCAGCTGAGTCCTAGCACTATGGTGCGTTCAATCACTTCGGTGATGTTTAGACACTTCGGTGTTGACTTAGACGCTATGACGTTGTTCAGACACTTCGGTGTTGTTAGCACAAAAAGTGCGATAATAAGGAGCAAAGAGCATCCTCGAGTACATACTCATCTCAGTTGCTACGGCGATACAGACGTTACGGCATCGTAGACACTACGGTGTCGTAATGACTCGCGTACCATAGCATCACATGATTTTGTACTTTGGGAGATAATACATGGAATATATTTATGCAAGCAGTTAAGTTAAAAAGCTTAACGTATATTTGATTGATAAAATAAAGGTTTGATGATAGGATATATACTGCAATTGGGACTCGCTTGTCATTTTGCAGGAACTGTATTGCACTGTTATGTGATAAAGGAATGACTTGATATTTACCTTGGGTCATAAGATTTTACTGTACAATTACATGACTTTACAATACAAAATTAATGCAGTACAAATTTCTTACATGATTATTCCTGCATTACATATTACATGATTTTATACTTTGGGCTATAAACTTGAAATGCATTTATGCAAGTAGTTAAGCTAAAAAGCTTAATGTACACAAGACTGGTAAGACAGATTGAATCCTATGATTTGAATATTATATTGGTTAAATGAACTATACATGTAAGGTAGTTCTATACATGATAAAATGCTATCAACTGCAATTGGAAATCGTTTGCCATTTTGCAAAGCTGTGTTATTTATAATCATTGTTTTACATTGTTATGATTATGCCTCACTAAGTTATACTTAGCCTGTGTTTTGTATCACACGTAGGTATTTTAGACGAGATAGCAGAGGAGGAGCTGCACATCATTGGATCAAGTTAATCAGATTATCGTTAGTATCACCACATCCCAGTCTAGTGGGGCATGTATCAAATTTAAATAAGTAGCTATTTTGTATGTCTAAATTTTCGTACGCTACTTATAAGTTAATGTGGATGTATGAACTAGAAACATGACTAAGTTTTGAGAAATTAAGAATATTAGAAAAGATGTTTTAAACGATTTTAAACTTAGTTGGTTGTTTATCGCGTAAATTCTAAAATCAAGAAATGGTCTAGACAGCACACATAGTTTTCACCCTGAATTATATTTTCATTTTTAATAACTCCTTAAAGTATTTTATAAACCAATTCAGGGTCGAAACTAGTTGGCTCTAGACAAATTTGTAATTTAGTGAAAAAAATTACAAGTCTAAAAATCAGTGTAAATCAGTTAGTAACATCTTTAATGTGTATTCGAATATCGAATATACATTGAGGGTGCTACATTTAGTGGTATCGAGCAAATGTTTAGCCGATTACGGAGGTTAAACCGAGTCCAAATTTTGCTAAACTGTACATGCCCCTAGGATGTGATGTTACTGATGTATTGCTTGCATAACTTGATGTAGCTCCTCAATGGTATTAATGCGACTCTAATGGCTATAAGAAAAATAAGATACTGTTAGATTTCGTTAGTTGACAAATTTTGAGGGTTAAGAAAAGACCCATAGTGGATACAACACAGTGAAATAAATATGATAGTTAACTCCTATCCAGGATGAGTTATCTGTATAATAGAGAACTAGTACAATAATTATAAGATGTTAGTCTCTAACATCTGTATTTGCACTTACGCATATAACATCATAAGTTATAAGAAATTTAGAGAGTAAGGGCTCATACGCTTATTTCAAGGTAAAAGGTAGTCATAGGACAGTAAGCTTATGATTAAGTGGAATTGTGATTGTTATCAATAAACTAAGATAGTCAGATATGAAAAGATAGAAAAAGAAGAAGTATTGTTATTCGGAAAGTACGTATTTGTTAAATGGCTAAACATGAAAATGTTGGAGATTACTGCAAATGTAATCTGCTAGCCTGCTTAAGATAAGCTGAAGGCTGTGATTTTGCATTACATATTTGAAGAAGGTATGTATGAAAGTTCCACCTTGGAAAAAGGTTATATGAAAAACTATCGAAATGTGAGTTTGGTTATCAGAAGTGGCTTTCTTGGGTCACATTATTTTAACCGAAGGGATCCACGTCGATCCTAAAAAGATATAATCCATTATGGAAATAGAAGGTTCCCAATAATGTTAACGAGGTTTGCAGTTCTTGAGACTTGTTAAATATTATCGAAGGTTTGTGAACAACTTTTCGATGGTAGCTGTTCCACTTATAAAGCTATTGAAAAGAATGTTCCATTTGTATGGACCGAGAAGTGTCAAGAAAGATTTGATCGATTAAAGAAAATTTTAAATAGAAGCTCGGTTTTGGTATAACGAGAGTCATGAAAATAGTTTACTCAGAGTGTAACGCATCCTATAATGGAATAGGGTACGTGTTGATGTAAGATGGGAAGGTGATCACGTATGCTTCCCGACAACTAAATCCACATTAAAAGGATGGTTCGTTGCTAGTACAGATGCAATTAAGATCTTCATTGCCAAGTCGAAATAAAGAAAATCAACAACAAGATAAAGATTTTATAGCAAAGATGAAACAAGTGGAGTGCCAATAATTATAGTATTGGATCGAAATCACAAAGTTGAAGAGGCAACATAGGAAGCTAAGGATACAATGGAAAAGTACCATATTTATTAGAAACATGTACATCTTGAAAATTCGAGGGACGAATTTTCTTAAGGGGAAAGAATTGTAATACCCCAAATTTTATAGTACTGTTTAAAGGTCATTTAGTGCTAAGATAATTACTTAAAAGCGTACTTAGTGACTAAAATGACAAAAAATGCAAAAGTTAGGATTTTCTCAATTATGGATTTAGAAAAGAAATTTCTAAGGTTTTAAGGTGTCATGTGATAGAGAATGAGTAAAATAGGATACTAAAAAAATTTGGTTAAAATCCAAGGAAAATTGAAATGGGAATTCAAGGTTAAAGTTTAGTGACCAAAATTATAAGTTTTTAAAATTTGGGTGTACAAGTCAAAATATGAAAAGTTGAAGGACCAAAGTTGTAATTTCCCAAAAAGTTAGGTGCTTTATTACATAAATAGATAGAGCACCTATTGGTATGGACCAAATGTGGAATTACTAGTTTGATCCGATATTTTGATTATTGGAAAATCGCAATCAAAGTTTAAGTGGAATTGGATACAGAATCGAATCGAAAAATTATAAAATTTTACCATATGATAGAGAAAGGTGATAAAAGTCATTTCTAAGTGTTGGAAGTATTTTAGTTCGATTTAGGATGAATCCTATGATTTATTTTGATTAAGGAAATTTTTTAGTAACCGATAAAATTCTCAGCATTTATTGGTAAATCGAATCAAGCTAAAATTTGGAGATGATTCCATAGACTTTGGAAGAGTTATAAGATATTATTTTATAGATATTTGGAAATTTTAGCAGTAATTGTTTTATCCATGTACATGGAATAAACAGATCATGAAGAAAAAATCCGATATAGATTCTGGGAATAAAAATGCAGTATAAGATATCGAATTTAGATTGAACTGCAAAGTTAAATGTGCTCAGGGCATAAGATGGGTGACCTATTGGGAAGGTCTTATGTCAGTACTTGAGACTGATAAAAAGGAATCAGTTCGAGTTAATATTATTCGTATGGATATCTGATAAAGGATTATTAAGAGAATTTTATCCGATAAAGATTTCGGGTAAATTATCAGTATATTGGACCGAGTCAAAATTTTAAGTTTAACTTTATAAATATGGAATATTTATTTGATAATATTATTTATTTTTCAGATAGGGAAATAAGAAATTTTTAGAATTTAATTGATAGCCTAGTGAAGGGGAAATCACAGTAGAAGTAGTTAGTGAATATCGGGAAATCGGATTGAATCAAAATTTCAAAGGCTGTTCCATAAGTCACAAAAAATTCATAAAATATTATTTTATGAATAAATTATTAATTGTTTGATTGTGATCTAACTAGAATAGTTGGATTTTTACAAAATGGCAAAAATTAATGATTTAAGTGACTAGTTTTGGTAAATTTGATAATTTGGTCACAATGGTAATTTTGAAATATTTTGAAAGTACCATAGGCAATATGGTAATTTCCCATGTGAAAACATTACTCTAGTTTGATTAGAGTTGAATGGAATTTGGTTGGAATTGAACTAGAATGTCAACTTGTAAATTGTGATTCAGTTGGAGATTAATTTTGGAATATGACTAAATTGAATAAAAATTTTAATTTATCAATACATGTGACATAAAATAATAAAAAGATGAACAAACATATGTTCATCTTTTCTTCATCATTTTCGAAAACACCATGAGATAAAGGGGGAAAATTTTTCAAAATTTTCCTAGGCAATTTTGAAGGCTCCAAAGTTAGAATCAAGGTATGTTGCTTTGGAAAAAATGATCTATGCTTAATGCTCTTTCTTTTGATAGTAATTTTATCAAGAGTTGTGAAAATTTGATTATGTTCTTGAAGAGAGAGAAAATATGGTTTTCATGTTCCGTGTTTAGATTAAAGCTTGATCTATTCAAATCTAGTGTTGTAGAGATGAAATCAAGCTTAGATAATAATTAATTTCATGTTTAAGGATTAAAAATCCTAACCCTAAAATTTTGGATTTTATTTAGGGTTTTGAAATTGATGATGAAAATGAAAGATTGATAATATTAGAAGCTTAATTTTGATGTTAGAATGAAAAATCCTCAACTAGTCTTCTAAGTGACTATTTTGGCATGCTTGATAAATTAGAGAAAATATTGTGAAAAATATTTTAGTGGTGGATTTGAAGAGATTATGAACTTAGAAGCTTGATTATGGCATTTGGACTAAAATAAAGTCCTTGAAAAGTTTAGACACCCAATTCGGCTTGAAGGAAGAAATTGGGGTTTAAGTGTTAATTTTTGGAAATGAAGAATATATGTTGGAAAAATTAATTTGAACATGTTAGAATGTTGTTTGGATGAAAAATGAGCCTAGAGAAGCTAAGTGACCAATTCGGCCACATGGAAGAATAATGGGAAAATTTTATGAAAGTTTTAATTATGAGATTTTATGATTCGAATATGTTGTTTGAAGTTAGAATTGAAATTAGAATCCAAGGGACTAAATTGACAAGAAAAGAAATACCAAGGGACCATTTCGACAGTCCTGGTTAGTTCAAAAACTAATTCAGTTTTTGGTCTAAAAGTAAGGGCAAAATGTGAGAAAAATTATAGTAATATTGGATTAATTATTCAACACAAGTTTGCAAATTATGTGTAAAATTAGTGACTAAAATGTTACTTTGGTAAGAGTTAGTGGAGGAAGGGTATTGAATAAAAGATAGTGAAAAATGATGGAATTATTGAATAATTGTGATCCGAGCTTAAATAAATTGCAAAATGTGCAAAATGGTCACTAGGGACCTAATGAACAATTCGGCATTATTAAAGGAAAAAGTGAAAAATTTTTGGAAATATTTTATATTCGGATAATTATATTAGTATAGTATAGTTAAGCAATGTTAGATTTTTAATCTAACATGAATATTGTTATATATGCTCAAATGGTACTGTACAGCTATTGACGAGGCTAAGGGTACCAGATCAAAAGAAAGCAAGGAAAAAGTATCGAAATAGCTTAGTGAGGCTAATATCATACATGGCTAGGTGAGTGCATTTTTACTTATTTATTATATATGTGATATGAATGAATGCATTTTTATTTATTTTATAAATATGACATGAGAGAGACTTGCGAGAAGTTGACATTGATATTAATGAAAATATATGTTGATCAAAGTTATTTAAATGACATGAAATACTAAATGGCATATGAGATACACTAATATGGCATAATAATTTATCCGAGATAAATTAGATTTTTAGATTTTGGGTATGAACTTCCCATAATTGAATTATGGATAATAGTATTGAAGGATTGGATTTTGAATATGAAAATAATATATTGTTATGCCCAAGTACTAGTGTGAGAGTCTTTGGTATAATTGGATATCCAAAGAGTCATAGCAGGTGCAAACCAGCACTACGATGCGAACTAGACGCTACGACGTTGAACAGACGCTACGGCGTTGCAGACACTACGGTGTCGATTAGCACAAAAAGGTGCTATACTGAGGAGCAAAGAGTGTCCTTGAGTACGTACTCATTACAATCACTTCGGCGATGCAGATGCTAC